>KZ308205.1:868882-968372 GCA_000376725.2 Ladona fulva | reverse complement strand
TTAAAAATTTTCACGTCTGTTTTCCTCTTTTTCCAACGATATGCATATTGTATTCATTTAGTTTTACTAATTAATATCCATTTATATTTTGGTGCTACAACGAATATAGATTTAAAAATATTCTCCGTCGTAATTCAACATTGATGATATCATTTGAAGGTCACTAGTAAATATTTTAAGCTCAAAAAGCTTGGAAAAGTATCAACAAATACTCGTAGCTTTTGCGATTTCTGTAAAGCTTATTTATATACCTGGTTCATCTAAATAAATAACTTTTCAGTGGCTGACCATGAGCACAAGAACGGTTGATCAATTAAAAAATGCCAAAGCAAATTTGAAATACTTTTATTGTTATTGAACGAGCGCGATGATGTTCTGGCACCAATTTCGTATTCTACTGTTTGAATGAGAAATATTATACGGTCTATCGAAGATGGTTCCTAATCACGTCATCTCCGTTTACTGAAGTATCATTCACGTACGAGTGGCTTCATTGAGAGAATTTAGACCGCTTTTTGAGGTTGTTATAAAACTGTACTGAAGATCTAATGTCGTTCATCTTTGGGGTGNAATTTTGAGTTAGATAATTACTGTTACATTTTTAGAACTATCATTCATACATACTGATGTCGTTTCTATGATCCAACTGAAAAAATCACATTTCTGTTCCACCTTTTCTTGATTTTAGATTTTGGGGAACTCAGGCGTTGGTTGTTTAATTACTACTGAATTTTATTACTTTTTCTAATTCCATTATGAGAGCTTTCTAATTCTCTCAAGTTCTGGGTTAACAAAACATCAGAAATTTGTGAAAGAGTTTGTGATTGAGTTTAAAATCAGGGGAAGTTCTATTCGCCGTTTCAGATCTTGGAGATACATCGAACATTTTTCTTTGTTTTCGAGCGTATTTTGATTTGCTCGCTGGTCTCTGTTTTCAGAAGACGCCCCAACTCTAAGTAGAGATGAATGGACGAACTAAAAGTAGATTTTGTTCTCCGAAGGTTAAAGCCTATCGTATTATGGCCACCCTTATCTCGATCGTATTTTATTTTCGGTGAGCCTGCCACAGGTAGACGCACGTTTTTCAGAACCATTCATCTTGAAAGCACCGTTAGCATGCCTGATAACTAATCTAAACGTAAAATATTTCCTCCGAAGAGGTAAAGGGGGTTAAAATTATACTCGCGTTAGGTGTTCGGAATAAAAAAGCGGGCTGGTAAATAGTGTAGCGAAGATTGCGCGATAAAGGGAAAAGCATAGTGGAAAAATAAATTTCGAAGGACGTCACAAGGTCCTTGGCGTTGTACAACCGAAAAGCAGCGCGACGAAAATAAAGTGAAGTAACTTTTTATCCTCGATGTTCGTATGTCACCATTCATCCAAACAGACTTTAGCAGTTTAGAATACTTAGAACGAATTAGCCCTTTCATATGTAACATTCATTTCAATATGAGCCTTATGCTATCTATTTATGTATATACGACTAGTTTATGTGCTGATAAGTTTCCAAAACTGATACCGGTAATTTTTGGGAAAAAAATTCATACCTTTGTAAATCAGAATCTATTGGAAATTAACAGTCATTTCTCTGAGTGCTTACTTTATAAAAGTTTCAATATCGATTACCTTTTTTGTCTCCTTATCTATTCCTTTAATAGTATCTCATTTTGTGATTGAGGATGATTGAACAGAGCTTTGATAGGTCCTAGAAAAGAGGCATCTGAGTAGTCATAGGAAATATTTAAAATATAAATTAATTTATTCGAGGTATGCAATAACGTCCAGTATAGTGTAGTGGCCGGGATACTCGGCTCTCACCCGGCAGGCCTAGATTAAATTCCTGCTACTCCTGCGGAAATAATGTCCATTAAGTTAATCCCACCTCAAGATTATGATTGCATTATTTAAATAAAAAATTTCCTCAGAAAGGACAATGCTACATAATGCTCTACATTGCAATAGTATTTCATAAGTTGTCTATTGCAAGAATGACCCTCCAAATTTAATATATACACTTCTAAGATACTCAGCACAAGGGATAATCTAATATCTCAAGATATCAATTCGAAACCTTTATTTTGTATCGATTGTTTCATCAAAGACTAAAAAATCAGAAAAATAATAATCATGTTTTATAGTTCTTGGAGGATAAGAGCATCGAACCTTGTAGCAACGAAACGTATCATATAGTATTAAGAAAGATCTATTTCTCTTAGTTTTCGTATTTTTCGTAGATTTTCGATTGATTATTGAATGCCAACTTCGTTATTACTTTCACTTTCTTTTTTTGTTAATGTGTAAAAATAAGACTATATTGAGTAATGGTTCCATATATTTATTCTAAATCCTGTTTCTTAAAGGTATTTGGGAGTCCACGTAAAATAATTCAAAGCTACAAAACGCCATTGATAAAATACTGTCGTTCATTTATGATAAATTCAAGTTTCACCTATGTTAAGAAATTAAAACTTCTTTATAGTTATTTTTATGAGTGATACAAACAATTAAAGGGAATGAAAAAATGAAAATAATAATAAGGAAACAAATATATATCTGAAGAAAAATGAATAACTGGTCCAATTTAGATCCAATCCATCCAGCACTTTTCATGCACTATCATGAGTCGCCACAACAGTAGTTATCCTTACTTAAGTGTTATAGGTGCGTGTGTTAACCTTAGTTTAAAGAATTAATAAGTGGAGAGCATATTCATCATGGAAGTTACCATAAGCCGGAAATACTAGTATAGTCAGGGAAAGGAGGAAGTAACAGATTCATGGGTGAAATTAGTTTGTGAAGGCACCTAATAATATTCTCAAACGATAGATAACGTACATATCGTAACTTTCACTTCATTTCCCTCCGATTTTCAGAAGTTAACCGGAATTTAATTCAGAGTACGTCGACTGTATCCAAGCTGTTCACCCGCAGTTAGAAATTTTGCTTTAAAAAATTCTTGCCAAAGAGTTTCCCCATGAAACCGTGTTAGTCTTATATGTTCGTCCATTACATTTCACCGCACACACTTGCTCCCTTGACTTCCTTATCTGGTTCCCATTTGAGCCCATTTTCTCGGCTCCGGAGAGACCCTTGACCCCCACTCGACGCACCTCCGAAGGCAATGAGAAAGCGAGACTTCGATTAGCTCGTTGGAGATTCAATGTAGCGAAGTTAATAGAGCGCAGCTGCGGGTTGGCGTCGCGGGTAGAAGCTCCTTTAAGTGGCAATAGAGAGAGTGTTTGGAGCGAAGAAGAGAAAAATAGCGAAGCGGTGGAGAAAGTAGGTGGTATTTGAGGTGAGCTTGGTAATTTAGGTATTTTTGAGATGGATTATTCGAGGCAATTTATTTCAAAGTTATTACTCCGTTTGCGGATATAGATTATTTTTTAACTACAGGCAAAAACATTATGTAAAGAATTCCAACTGCTGGCAACTTCAGTGCTGTTTTCTCTTTTTCTTTTGAGATGCTGCGGACGTTTTCACTAGTTCCATAAGAAATTTCACATGCCTACACCTCGAAGCTCACTACCAGGAATAAGAGTCAGTATAAAATACTAATTTTAGTAGTTTAATATTCAATATCATGAAAACACTTAAATTTGCTTTTTAAATAGTATTATAATAAATGACATAAAAGAATGGTGACCAATGTCTCCGCCGGTAACCAACTCTTTTCACTGTTACTTGCCGGTTACCGCTGGTAGTTATATTTCTTTAAATGGAATGTAGGATTTTTTGTTTTACTTTTTATCAGAGTATAAGTCCCAGATTCTAAAACGATATGCATATTGTATTCATTTAGTTTTACTAATTAATATCCATTTATATTTTGGTGCTACAACGAATATAGATTTAAAAATATTCTCCGTCGTAATTCAACATTGATGATATAATTTGAAGGTCACTAGTAAATATTTTAAGCTCAAAAAGCTTGGAAAAGTATCAACAAATACTCGTAGCTTTTGCGATTTCTGTAAAGCTTATTTATATACCTGGTTCATCTAAATAAATAACTTTTCAGTGGCTGACCATGAGCACAAGAACGGTTGATCAATTAAAAAATGCCAAAGCAAATTTGAAATACTTTAATTGTTATTGAACGAGCGCGATGATGTTCTGGCACCAATTTCGTATTCTACTGTTTTAATGAGAAATCTTATACGGTCTATCGAAGATGATTCCTAATCACGTCATCTCCGTTTACTGAAGTATCACTCACGTACGAGTGGCTTCATTGAGAGAATTTAGACCGCTTTTTGAGGTTGTTATAAAACTGTACTGAAGATCTAATGTCGTTCATCTTTGGGGTGGTTAACTAAGGGAAAAAGCTATTTGCTACATTGTTGGGGTGGGCGTTAGGTGTCTTGTAGACTCTTTTGTGAAAGAGCATTCAGTTTTTCGATCGTTCCAAGAAGTAAGTCCAGACACATCTCGATTGTGCTGCCCCTACCGCATCCAAGTGACATCAACCCCTTCATCCCCCCGCACTACTGTCCCTTCGCTGAAACAATGAATCCCTTAGGATGGTCGGAAACAATGGGTGGACGACATTTGGGAGGAGAGAAGCGGTTGTTAGCGACGAAAGGACGGAAGGGTGTGATCGGCGCTGAGGAGGCGATAAAGGGGTTTTTGGGGGGCGTTCTTTCGGTGGGGACGAAAGGGCGCCATTACAGTCTTAGAAAACAAGTGCTCCGCGAGGATACTACCATGGTAGCTTTATGCCGATGGATCACTCCTACTGACGAAGTTGAATTAAATATCTCAGAAGTCTACTAAGTTTCCTTCATGAAGAATTTGATCTTTCACTTTCGTGATGGAGTGACCATAATTATATGTGCCAATGCGCAATTTCTCATTTAGTCCTGATTTGAAAGTCAAATTTAAATACTGCCGAAACACTTAAGCAACTATGCAAGGATAGTTTTAAGTAATTTTAAAGTATCACTGATAGATATATTGACCCATCATTTACGAGATTTCACCTATGTGAGCTTCTTCACCAACTATCCTCTTATATTGTTATGACATTACAAAAGGTAAAATGAAAACAAGAAGACAAAGTTTGGAAAAAAAATCTTTGCAACTTAAGGTTGACTAAGAAAGGAACATAAGTTACGGAAAAACATACTCAGGGGAAGTTAAAAAAAAATCTGCTAAAACAGTAAAAAAAATTACCAGTGCAATTGTACAAATTCGGTTCACTGTAAAATATAGAAAATTTAAATAAAAAGAAGAGAAAAAGAATGTTCAAATTATAGTATCTCATTTTGTGATTGAGGATGATTGAACAGAGCTTTGATAGGTCCTAGAAAAGAGGCATCTGAGTAGTCATAGGAAATATTTAAAATATAAATTAATTTATTCGAGGTATGCAATAACGTCCAGTATAGTGTAGTGGCCGGGATACTCGGCTCTCACCCGGCAGGCCTAGATTAAATTCCTGCTACTCCTGCGGAAATAATGTCCATTAAGTTAATCCCACCTCAAGATTATGATTGCATTATTTAAATAAAAAATTTCCTCAGAAAGGACAATGCTACATAATGCTCTACATTGCAATAGTATTTCATAAGTTGTCTATTGCAAGAATGACCCTCCAAATTTAATATATACACTTCTAAGATACTCAGCACAAGGGATAATCTAATATCTCAAGATATCAATTCGAAACCTTTATTTTGTATCGATTGTTTCATCAAAGACTAAAAAATCAGAAAAATAATAATCATGTTTTATAGTTCTTGGAGGATAAGAGCATCGAACCTTGTAGCAACGAAACGTATCATATAGTATTAAGAAAGATCTATTTCTCTTAGTTTTCGTATTTTTCGTAGATTTTCGATTGATTATTGAATGCCAACTTCGTTATTACTTTCACTTTCTTTTTTTGTTAATGTGTAAAAATAAGACTATATTGAGCAATGGTTCCATATATTTATTCTAAATCCTGTTTTTAAAAGGTATTTGGGAGTCCACGTAAAATAATTCAAAGCTACAAAACGCCATTGATAAAATATTGTCGTTCATTTATGATAAATTCAAGTTTCACCTATGTTAAGAAATTAAAACTTCTTTATAGTTATTTTTATGAGTGATACAAACAATTAAAGGGAATGAAAAAATGAAAATAATAATAAGGAAACAAATATATATCTGAAGAAAAATGAATAACTGGTCCAATTTAGATCCAATCCATCCAGCACTTTTCATGCACTATCATGAGTCGCCACAACAGTAGTTATCCTTACTTAAGTGTTATAGGTGCGTGTGTTAACCTTAGTTTAAAGAATTAATAAGTGGAGAGCATATTCATCATGGAAGTTACCATAAGCCGGAAATACTAGTATAGTCAGGGAAAGGAGGAAGTAACAGATTCATGGGTGAAATTAGTTTGTGAAGGCACCTAATAATATTCTCAAACGATAGATAACGTACATATCGTAACTTTCACTTCATTTCCCTCCGATTTTCAGAAGTTAACCGGAATTTAATTCAGAGTACGTCGACTGTATCCAAGCTGTTCACCCGCAGTTAGAAATTTTGCTTTAAAAAATTCTTGCCAAAGAGTTTCCCCATGAAACCGTGTTAGTCTTATATGTTCGTCCATTACATTTCACCGCACACACTTGCTCCCTTGACTTCCTTATCTGGTTCCCATTTGAGCCCATTTTCTCGGCTCCGGAGAGACCCTTGACCCCCACTCGACGCACCTCCGAAGGCAATGAGAAAGCGAGACTTCGATTAGCTCGTTGGAGATTCAATGTAGCGAAGTTAATAGAGCGCAGCTGCGGGTTGGCGTCGCGGGTAGAAGCTCCTTTAAGTGGCAATAGAGAGAGTGTTTGGAGCGAAGAAGAGAAAAATAGCGAAGCGGTGGAGAAAGTAGGTGGTATTTGAGGTGAGCTTGGTAATTTAGGTATTTTTGAGATGGATTATTCGAGGCAATTTATTTCAAAGTTATTACTCCGTTTGCGGATATAGATTATTTTTTAACTACAGGCAAAAACATTATGTAAAGAATTCCAACTGCTGGCAACTTCAGTGCTGTTTTCTCTTTTTCTTTTGAGATGCTGCGGACGTTTTCACTAGTTCCATAAGAAATTTCACATGCCTACACCTCGAAGCTCACTACCAGGAATAAGAGTCAGTATAAAATACTAATTGCCAATGCTTTAAAAATTTTGAGTTAGATAATTACTGTTACATTTTTAGAACTATCATTCATACATACTGATGTCGTTTCTATGATCCAACTGAAAAAATCACATTTCTGTTCCACCTTTTCTTGATTTTAGATTTTGGGGAACTCAGGCGTTGGTTGTTTAATTACTACTGAATTTTATTACTTTTTCTAATTCCATTATGAGAGCTTTCTAATTCTCTCAAGTTCTGGGTTAACAAAACATCAGAAATTTGTGAAAGAGTTTGTGATTGAGTTTAAAATCAGGGGAAGTTCTATTCGCCGTTTCAGATCTTGGAGATACATCGAACATTTTTCTTTGTTTTCGAGCGTATTTTGATTTGCTCGCTGGTCTCTGTTTTCAGAAGACGCCCCAACTCTAAGTAGAGATGAATGGACGAACTAAAAGTAGATTTTGTTCTCCGAAGGTTAAAGCCTATCGTATTATGGCCACCCTTATCTCGATCGTATTTTATTTTCGGTGAGCCTGCCACAGGTAGACGCACGTTTTTCAGAACCATTCATCTTGAAAGCACCGTTAGCATGCCTGATAACTAATCTAAACGTAAAATATTTCCTCCGAAGAGGTAAAGGGGGTTAAAATTATACTCGCGTTAGGTGTTCGGAATAAAAAAGCGGGCTGGTAAATAGTGTAGCGAAGATTGCGCGATAAAGGGAAAAGCATAGTGGAAAAATAAATTTCGAAGGACGTCACAAGGTCCTTGGCGTTGTACAACCGAAAAGCAGCGCGACGAAAATAAAGTGAAGTAACTTTTTATCCTCGATGTTCGTATGTCACCATTCATCCAAACAGACTTTAGCAGTTTAGAATACTTAGAACGAATTAGCCCTTTCATATGTAACATTCATTTCAATATGAGCCTTATGCTATCTATTTATGTATATACGACTAGTTTATGTGCTGATAAGTTTCCAAAACTGATACCGGTAATTTTTGGGAAAAAAATTCATACCTTTGTAAATCAGAATCTATTGGAAATTAACAGTCATTTCTCTGAGTGCTTACTTTATAAAAGTTTCAATATCGATTACCTTTTTTGTCTCCTTATCTATTCCTTTAATAGTATCTCATTTTGTGATTNAAGAATGTTCAAATTACATATGGAGAAAATACATAAAAGAAATACTTAGGTAAGGATAATATATCAGTTTCATACATAATTATATCCAGACTCTAGCTAAATCCAAGTTATTCATGTTTCTAGTATAGTTTCGTGTATTTCTAATAAAATTGGGGCTTAGGTCATTTCGTACGTAGGCGAAATGACCTAAGCTGTCGAAGCACTTTTAACAATACTACTACTCCTGCTATTAAACACGCTTTGACGCATACGAATAGCATCATTTTTCAGTCCGTAGAACGGAGATAGGCGATGTTGCCTACGCGTCTAATCATGGTGCTTGAATCGATCGAGCTGAAGTAAATCAGATCTGGACGTAGGTGTATAGATATGAAAGAGAAACAAAACGTGACTTGTTAGGTAATCTGTGCTTGAAGGCAGCCGTCGCTGTTCTCTGTTCTGAAGAGGGATTTTCGAAGCATAGGTTTGAGTAATTCGGAGCGAGGCGAAGATACGAGGGAGAGAGAGGGCTTATAGAAATGGGAAGTGCATTAAGTAAGAGGCTCTCCTCCGGATGTAAGGACCGCAATTAGAGCGAAGGCCGGAAGAGATGGAAGCGTAAATATCGGAGATTTATAGATGCGCTCTCCTCAACTCTCTCTTCGATCTCACACCACTCCGATGAGCGAATGCAGCACTCTCTGGCGATGGCTTTTGCCCTCACAAAGTGAACAGTTTGTTTTTCGCGCTGCCTCGCAGAAAGTATCCCGGAATATAATGCTCTACTGAATTTGAACTTAGAAAACAGTATTCTGTCAGCGGATAGGGTTAATGTGATGTAAAATGTAAGTTTATCTACATTTACATAAGTACCCTGCCAGCCGCCTTTGAGCGTGTGACAGGGGGTGCAAGCACGTTTGGAATTATTTTATTTAGGAAAAGAAAACATGACCATCAAAGAGTACGTTTAACAAACCTAATCTATTCAAATTATGCCGGCTAAACGAACGGAGTATTATTTTCTATATCGATGAGATGTTGCATTCGCAAGCATATCAATATCATATTGTATATAATCATTTTTGTTTATTTCTACTGTAAGTTTTAACAAAATTTTAATTTTTTATAAAAATCAGTATTATTTATTTGAAATTAACTTCGAATTACATATAAAAAGGTAACTTTACATCTTCGATACCTTTGTAAAGGTGTATTTATTTCTATGCGTGTACCACCGGATCATTTATTTTCTTTTATTGCAAGCTTTTGATTTCGTGCGCTTGATAACTTTACAATTATATACAATGAAGATATTCCCCAATTTTGATTCGAATGAATGTATGTTTAGCTGTAACTGAAAGCAAATTTAACTTTAAGGCTCGTATTACAATGGCATTATTTTTAAACGCAATATTATATATGAGTTATAGAACTTGTGATTAAAAATTTTCACGTCTGTTTTCCTCTTTTTCCTTGGTCCGCCACTTATCAGGTGGAGTCAACTTTCTTGACATGAAGGATCCTTTCCTTGCATTTATTATAAAATTACTGGGCACGTATAATTATACAATCGATACACATTGTCATATGACAAAACGTGTACTAATCTATTACTGTGTATCTTATCTTTTAATCGATAATTAGGGTGGTCTCTGAATAGGTCTGTTTACAAAAATATTTCATTCACTTGATAACGCTGAAACGATAGAAAATCAAACCATTCTTTGGCTGAAGAAAGAAAAAACGTGTGAAATGAACTGATTTTTACTCGTTCTCCATAGCTCCTTCGATTGAATCTTAATGCGTTCCTAAAGAAGGACTTAGAACCACATCATTATGGCCATCTCCTTAATTTCGACGGAAACACGCTCTCTATGCTTCAGTCCCGCTCGAATAAAAACGCAAAGTATTAATGCGAGTTGAATCCTATGGGAGGAAAGGAGACAAAAGGAAAGGGATTAAACTGCGAGGATCGGAAGATGGAAGATCCGGCGAGGGTAATAAAACCGCGTTCCCTAACCCCTAATAACGCGCAATTCATTCTAATAATTATCACCTCCCTCCCAAACTACTGCTGTATTACCAGAAGAACTCCATGACTCACTATCCGCCGTGAGGGAGTGAGAGAGAATGCAGACATTAGCTACGCCTTTCGCCCCCTCCCTTTTCCTTCCGATTCCACCCCTTTTCCTCCCCCAAAGTGGATGCCATCTTTCGTTCACTCCGCGTTTTCTTACGTATCTTCTTCGGACCCTGAAGATGTCCCGAGGGTTCCATCCCTGTTTATCTCCGCATCTCCAGGCACCTCCTTTCCCTTCCGTTCACCCGCCCCCCGAAAATGAAGAAACCCACTTTAAAAATTCCCCAACTCCTCATCCGCTTCCTCGGCCGACTCCGTTTCCTTAAGCTCGTTTCGGTGTTTCGTTTTCGGGCCGTAATTTCTTCGCACCCTTATGATTTTTCTTTCCCTTTCCGCTCTGCCCTTCGGCCAACTTTTTTCCCTTCTTCCGCGGAGATAATCACGATGTTGCTGCTTGGACCCCGTCTTGAATTTTTCTTACTGAAGCTCTCGTTTTGCTTATCGATGATGGAGTATTTCATCTGCAGTGATGCACAGTTTAGGGAGATAGTCTAGTCTAAACTCGCTATTGGTGCTTGTGATTGAAGGATATGGTGCAGTTACACATAGTATCGCCGATATCGGGGTACGAAAAACTGCGGTTCGTGGTCCACCTTCAGTTCCTATGGCGCCAAGATGTAGCTATGTGGAAATATTAAAAATTAAGATCAAAGAGTTCTTATGTCATTGTTTTCAAACATTGAAATTTGACAGGTTCATCAATGAACCAAATTACTAACTCACACTCTATAAATTGCCAACAACATCTTACGAACCAGACGAACAAGAACTTACTTTCAGGAACAGATTGTAGGCTCCAAAGTTCACACTGTGAAAAAATGAAGGTATTTTTTGTATGAATTTTTCCCGTCTAAACTTCCTTCGATATATTTAATAATGAAATTTGTTGGATTATGTCTTCTTTTTGTCTCTGTCTGTAGAAATTTATTTGTGCTTCTCAAGTAAGTGTTTGCGATTTTTGAGAATTTTCTCTTCCCTCTCAAATGTTTGCCGATCCCTGATTTACTAGGATTGTCTCATGGTAGGTATTACGTTTCGACGAGTTAATATAATTTAAAATAGAGAGACATTAACTTTGCAGTTACATTTTACTTTCTTTACTTATATCTTGACGTTAAATCTCGCGCAATCACAGAAATGAGGATGGTAGGCGATGAGGATCATTTGGAAATATCATGAAGCGTCGTGAAAATATAAATTTATTAAGTAGCTTGTTAAGGATGTAATTATAAATCGAATCCCTAATTGACGTTCTTGTATTTTTTAAGTGTTTACAAAGCTGAATCGGCATTTTAGATTTAAAATTCCTTCGGTTAATGATTTTTACGTTTTCCAGTTAAGGAAACGAAATAATTTCTAGGGGCCTTAAATAAAACGGAATTATGATTGATTAGACATATTTCCTGTGATCCATTCCATTATTATTTCTCAATATTTACCGATTAGAAATTTATAGCAATACCATATTTCATTACAGAATGTAATGACCAAACTCTGCAATGAATATAATACATCTTTAGCTTCTTTTGTCTTTAATTTCAAATTTTTGGAGCTCGGAGGAAAACTTTATCGCCGGCCTTTATGATATTTGGTGGGCGTTCTCCGAGAAAATTTCGTAAATTCAATAGAAATTCAATCCACCAAATCTCGATTTCCCTTTTCCCTTAATCCGATTATTTTTAGGAACAAAATTATCAAGAAAATCTTTTTGGTTCGCGAGATATTGTGAAGTTACTTCACGCAACTGTATAATTTTTCGGTCAAAAGTTAAGGCGAAGTTCAGTGCGTGTTCCGAATTCGAATTTTTTGTGGAATTTCCGAGATATGGGCAACGTTCGACGGGTGTTGCGGAGAAAACAGGTTCGCGTGGCGTCAAGTGCCTCCTTTATCGCAGTCGATAGCTTCGGCAACGCAAGATTCAACAGCTAGGAGCTGCTTTTATTATTAATTAGCACGCCTCTCGTTCTCACCTTGTCACGGAATGTAGTTTCTTGAAATTTTAACAAATAGATAAACAGGAAGATTTTTCATCGTCTTATGATGTAAAATATGTCACTACACGATTTTTATGCCTCATATAAAAGAGTCCCTCGTAACTACTTCTAATGTTGTTTTAAATTCTGCTTCATAATAATGTTCTCGATTTTTGTATCATTTAAGTTTAAAAATCTGAGGTAATTTTAGAGTCAATAATAAGGAATATATTTTCTTTTAAAAAATTCCATTATTTGTCAGGTGGTATCTATCAAAATTGATTATTAACACTTACAAAAATGTATAGGTATCTGATCAGTATCCCTACGAATTCCCATCTTTCCATATATCTACACATACATCCCAACACCAACGTGAATAATGATAGTATATGATACATGTATGTTTCTTAATGCATTGGTTTTACCCTTTTATTTTGGAAGCTGAAGGGTGAACAGTTCTTTGAATTTCACCATCAACTCAAATAATTTAATGAATAGTCGTACCAGAATGATTTCTTTAAATGTATATGAGGTGACAATTAATTTCAAGTTCAAGTATTTACTCAGTTTGACGATTCGCGTAAACTTTCTAATCTTTTGCTCACGTATGTTATATGGAATGAGCCTGCATCTCTGAACTTGCGAAGCCCAATTGCATTTCGTTGCGTACAATTAAAACTTTTGTGATAAAATACATCTAACAAAATGCTATAGTCACTCAAATTGGAAATCCTTGAAATCCATTTATAGATAATGTAATCGTTATTATATCATTTCTATCTAATGTAACTGATCCAACATTGAGAGTAAATCAGAACACATAAGAAAATAGTTTAAGATTACATTTTCACGTGGAAAATTCACCACAGTAATTAGGAGAAAATAATTGATCACCCATTATAGGCGTTCACAACTCTATGCTGATGGACGGATTGAGGATTATGAATTAGCATTTGGCTTTCAAAATATTTGTTGTTTTCTCGTCATACTATTTTTTAATTTGAATAATTCCTTCATCAACAAACGATTGCATCAATGTCAAACCAGGAATTTATTCCTGGCTTGATATTGATGCAATCAATTGATTATTATTTATTTATCAATCATTGATTATTATTTATTGAATTCTTATGATTTATTTAATTTACAAATTAGAAAATATATTATATTTTCAATTTTGTTTGAATAAATTATTCTAACACTATTTTGTAGGCTAATTTTTCATTTTCATATCCTCAAGAAACTTAGTTACTTAATGTCATCCTAATATGGTAGATATATTTTGCCTGTTGGTTGTTGGATGAATAAGAATCTGTCCTTCACGTGAAAGCTACTCATTAGATATAAAATAAGTTATAATGTAAGAAATCGGTTGTAACGTACGAAAAGTTTGTTTTATTGGATATTGAATAACTGATAAAGAAATCGAATCTGTTTCAAAACCAATATTCTCCGTAATTTCGACTCTTTAGCATCATACCAAACGTGTTTCAATCACCGCGACAATCGCGCGATTCGGAAAGAACTGTCAACTTCAATCAAAGCTCTAACCGGACCGGAATCCATCATTTCCCCCATATCACTCTCCTCCCCTCTACGCTCGGAAGTGTCCCCCTCATTTCAGTTACTTTAACTCTGTAAAACAAAGAGAAAAACTCGCGAAAGCAATTTCTTCCTCCTCTTTGCAACACTCATCTGGCGATCACAAAACCATCCCTCTCCCTATCGAACAAAAGCACCACGGCGGTGACGCAATTATCCTTTTCTCTTTTTAATAGATCCACGTTCTGTCACTTATCCACTCGTCCACGTGTGTTCGCTATCCGGTGGTCACTTGTGACGTCGTCGCCCGTGGATTGGGACGCGATATTGGAGTGTAAATGGAACGATATGTTAGCCGCTCGAGCGTGCGCGGGGAAAAAATCGCAAAAGTGAAAAGGAAGGAAAATGCTAAAAATCGCTTACTGAAATCGACTGCTAATGCTCGGCTACCGCCATATATTTCCGTCATCGATGAGCCCGTAAATGGGCTTTCTAAACACTCAATACTGGGTGTTAATTCTTCCATTTCATTGGAGGTCGTATTTTATCCTCACATCTGTCATATTTACGTATCGCGGTGGTTTCTCGCGTCACTTTGCACATATATTCCGTATTCCCAATATACAATTATTGTCGTTCTCCTAAAAAGTGCCCCGCCTTTCACAATTGCTTTATTGAAAATGAAAAGAGCACAGATTGTAGTGTAATTTAGATACTGTTTTATGTAAATATCTCCATGGTTCTTTTTGTGTTTAAATTATAAGCTTTGCGGTACATCTTATATGTAAATCTATATTATACAATTCCTAAAATATAATGCTTTGCTCATAGAATGTAAACTAAATTCGATCAAGGTTTTATTTCATGATGTTTTTCCTAATCCAAAGGATGTATTTAGAAATCTCACTCTTGAATTCGGCTTTCTATTACCATAAAAACTCTCAAAATTCATTTCATCCTATAAGTATTACAATTGTCTACGTATGTTAAGTCACTTCTTTCCAGAGACGATTCATATTGAATAAATCCATAAAACTTACAGCACTATCGTATATATGTGAGGAGATACTATCAACACTAGGAAAGGCTGGTGATTCTTATCTATATTATGTTATCAAGTCATCCAAAAGAAGAAATTCCCTAAGAAGATCTCGTTTTTTTCCCGGTGTATATGCTGCAGGCATATGTCTCGGGTTTCCAACAGGGTTAATTCCAACCCAGTTGGAAACCCGAGAAATATTCCTGCTAGAAATTCTCTCTAAAATAGTATCCTATTACATCTGTTTTCACCTTTGAAATGGTTAAATGTTTCTTCTTTGCTGTCGTAAAATTGGATAGCAAATATTTAGAGGGCCCTCATTCAAGGAAGATATGAAAAAAATAAATAAAACGGTGAATGTTGGAAGTAATTTATATTTTCCTCAACGTAAAAAGAGGAAAATTATTACATTTTTCTTCAATTTTTAGGCAAATTGTCCACAGAAAAATATTAATTATCATCCCAATGTCAACGTCTATATGTTATGGCAGTCTGACGGATGCTTAAGGATCATTTTTTGAGAAAAATTATTTTTAATGAACAGTTTCTTCCTCTTCTCTCTTGAAGATTTCGGAAACACGGGTACATATTCTTAGAAGTAACCCTTTAGATTTGCATGTTGCAACCCCTTAAGAGGGATATCTTAAAAGGAAGGACTGTGATCTGATTTACTTGATGGGAACTCTGAGATGATGTATCGGGCCACTCTCTCTTTCCAATCGAAATACAGAAGAGGGCTACCTATCAAAGCGAAAAGGAAGTTGAGGTAATCCAATGGGATAGGAAAAGGAAATGGGGAGGAGGAAGCGAAAGGGTTAGGAGAGCTTAGAGGATGGAAATTCATGTCCGTGATCGAATGAGCCGGGATGGAACTTTGGAAGGGATAACTTATTAAAATATAAGGAATCCGTTCATATTTAAGAGTATTAACTTGGACTACATTTCCAATAATATTAGATGCCATAAAGTTCCATTATGTGGGAAATGAATTTCGGATGTTTTACGAAGCCTGAACAATGGGGTAGAAGTAGTTAGGGAAATGCAACCATCATGGAACTTCTAAGGAAGTAGTCTACCCTGTTATTGGTAGACGATGAGATGCATTCGATAACCCTATGCTATTGCTCATCCGGTTTTATAGTTAAGCTATCGGTTTTTTGATCATTTAGCTATTACACTAAATCGGTCCTATTTTCTGCTTATGTTTGGTTTAGATGGTGCATTTGTGTCTACGGTCTGGTGGCATATTCAGAAATGTTCAAATTTTCGATTTTCAACCATTACTACTTTGAAAAAGACTATGATGGATTTTTCATCACCGTTTACTATAAAGGATATTAACTATAAAGGAGTCATACACAAAGTAAATGAAATATATTTTTAGAAATAAATTACCTTAGCCCAATTTAATAATAATAAATACTTATGGTGTACTTTTCCCGTGTACATCACAAAATATGAGATCCCATCGTGATTTAGATGAGCAACTAATTTATTTTTTAATTTTCTTAAAAGAAAATAATCATTTTCACAACTTCTAGCCAATTTAAAAACTAACTTGAAACTTGAAAAAAAATATTTGTCTATGACTCTCTGCAATACAAATTTGATTTATTTTTTAAGTAATTATAGGATTTTGAGTTCAAAGTTTTATCATAAATGTAGATGGATAAAATCGATCACAGTGGTGTTCCATTCCAAAAGAGATTCATTATTCAAAATTTTCCTATCATTTTTGTCTAAAATTGGTTTATATTGCATTAGATGAGGGCTCAGTCCCTGAAATAAAGTATTAACGCCACTTTTTTTGCGCCGTATTATCATTTAATCTAAATCCTTTTATCCGTTTTGTCTTCTCTTTTCCAAATATGTGATTAATACGCTGGCATATTGCCACCGCCTTCTGTCCACCCACCTTCAGATCCACCTCGTGAGTCTTTCTTTGAAGCGTTCATTACGTCAGAATAAAAAAGAACCGCATATATATCCCTGCGAATTCTTTTCCGTCATGTTTGCTTTGAAATCGGACGCTTTAATGGCGTATCCTAGTGACAGCGAGAGGAGAGCATTTATCTCAAAGAAAAGCTATTTTGTCTCTGCCCGAGATCATTAATACCTCCATTCCATACCATTAAACAAACAACCACTAATTACGCGAGAATATTTTTTTAAGTGATGGTTTTAGGCGTGTTTTTTTATTCCGCGGCGTCTGCTCGTGCCGCACCCAACTCGGCCACGCCTTCGGTGATCGACAGGCCAATGTGCAAATGCATACAAACGGCGGAGAGCGCGGTTTCCACTCCCCGCACCCACACGTCCGTTTTCATCGCCTCCTAATCACTCGCGCCCTTTCATTTCCTGTCCTCCCCCTCCTCCCACATCTACCTTTCACTTCCATCCATCTCTTCTTTTCACCCCTTTACCGCCCCTCTCCTCTTTTGTTATTCTTTCGATTCCGCACCCATTAACCACGCCCTCTACGAGCCCGTACTGGTAACTGTTGGACTCAACACGTACACGGATAAACAACCGCACGTACTCTTCCGTGTCGATTTCGCCGCTCCCTGGGGTTGTTTCGCGGTGTAGTGATAATAACCGGTTCCCTCCGTGAATAGGTCCCGAGTCAAAACTTGGTAATGAAGCGGATTAAATCTTGAAGAGTGAGAGCGGTGACACTCGTTTCTGAATCAGGGAATGATAGTTAGGAATAAATGTGATAATTAGATGTAAAAAAATGATCCAGAACGGAAACTAAGGTACTAGTAACAATATCTCATGGAAGGAGAAGAGAAAATTAGAAGAAAATGTGAAATGATAAACTGATTATGAATATCAAAGAAGGAACATAATCATGGGATTAAGGGTAACGACTCCAATTTCTTGTAGCTTAGTTGGAATGAAGCTTTTGCCTCCAGTTCCATCTATACATTTCCGGCCAATCTGTCAATGATTGAAATGTGGATTGTAGGATGCCCAAGATATTTTACGTAATTTTTACTGGCCCTTGCCTTGCTAAATTAAATTATTGAGCTCTTATCTGTCAATTAGAATTTAAGACTTATTATAATAATAATGAAAGTGAAATATATATCAATAATGTAGGCAGTTTATTCACAAGGAAACAATCTTTAAAATTTATGCCTGTCGAAATTACCTTATATTCCCATATAAAAATAAACTCATTTTCCCCACTGAATGAGATACGAATTGCACCGTTTTAAAACTACCACGATTATTAAGTTCACTATGAATTAAAAATATGTTATAAAATGATTATTCTAGCCAACGGTGAAACAATGCAAAACGTTCAATAAGAGCTATATATGTAGATACTGATGCTTGGTGGTTTGCGATTGCACAGGAGTTGGTGTTGAATTCATAAGACGTCATTAATTGTCATTGGAGGTGCCACTTTCATGCTAGTAAACACGCAAAAATGAAATTAGAATATAATCCGCATGACATATTATTAATTTTACATTCAGATTCGGACCCTTATGTTCTCTTTATAGGCAACTGAGTCAACGAGTCATTTGTTCCTAATCCATGTGGTAACCAAACACCTAATCTCTCTTCTCTGCCGCATCGAGTCCATATCACTCCCCTGTTCGAAATGACTCCCCCTCGCATTTTTTATTCCCCCATCGCCTACTTTTTTCCATTGGCTGCTCACTCTCTTGACAGCGCGAGGCACGCACGCCCGATACATCCCGTTTCCGGCCGTCACTGACTCATTATCCTTTACTTTATTCCGTCCCTCGCTAATTCACGCTCTCGCGTGCCGCTTCCAAAATGATTAAGCAAACGGAGGAAACGTATTCGGACGGATGTTAGGGTTTTCTCGATCACGTTACGCCTTTTATTTGGTCTCCTATCACACTGTTTTCTCCCGATATTGCCTCGAAAATTGGATGATTGCCTCAGTTCGTGTTTCGGTCATGAAAACATATAACGATGTATAGATAATCTCCGAGTCGATACGAGATGGAGATTACTTATCGATACGTCAGCGTTTTGGAGAGACAAAAGATTAAGGGTGACGTTTTTGTTAAGTTTCGTCGGATTGTGGAAATATTCGATTTATCACGTTTCTGAGTTATTTACATATCTGGATATCCGTCTATCTTTTGGATTGTTACCCAAATTCTTACTAAATTTGTCCTTGGATTTCTTTTCTTTCGGTTTATTTTCCTGCACTATGGTTTTTGCTGAGGGACGTTTCTGTACTTACTCCTATTCTGAGTATGGTTTATTTCTAATTTATAATTATGAACATGTACTATATGTAAATATTATACATTCAACACATATTTATATCATCCATTTTCGAATGGAATGTATAGGTTTTAGCTTTACTTCAAGAACGCCGAAGAGAAAGAAATGAATTTCTTGGTAGTTTCCATACTTACTTTCCACAACCAAAAAGTGGAACTACCAAACAATTTTTTCTTTGTCCATTTACAATCATCCTCTTACATTTTTAGAAGAATAGGTATATTATTAATGATTGCGCTTGAACTTTAGGGCTTTATTGCTTGTATTACAACCTTTCGCAGATTTCAAACAATTATAGCTAGAGATTAATTTGGGGTAAAATCACATTCATTTTTTAATGGAGAAGTAGAGACGATTCCCGGTGGAGACCTACTTGCTGAATGACCTAACCTGTAGAAGTATTTTTAACAAATTCTAAAATAGAATAAAGGATACCAAAGTAGAGGCAATATTTTATCTCTTATGAATCTCATTTACATTTCGTTGCTAAGTAATCACTACAGTTTGTGTTAACGCATTTAGATAAAACTGCTGAGCAAGGAGATGGCCATGGAAAATAAAATTGGTCGTGAATACCTCGCCTAACTAAGATAGTTCCATCGAGAAGGCCTGAACTACATCAGCCAGAATTCGAACTCCCTCAATCTCTAAACGCAAAGTCACTTAGCCAAAACTTGCCGTACTTACCAGTAAGCAATAACTATCAGCATTTTGTATGTTTAGTTATATTCTTTCTTTGTAGTACTCGTCTACATTCGAACTCATCCAAAAAGATTGGCGTTGGCTGAATCCATAGTGGATAACAGAGCCCAAAGATTGACGATAAAAATCTTTCTCAGTCGTGTTAAGGAATCACAAGATTAAAGCTCGGCTTGCGATTTCGTAATACTACACAATTTATTAAACGTACAGTTTTTTTGCGTACAATAGTTTCACATTTAAAATGTAATTATATATTGCTTAAAATACTACGAAATCATTCCAAACATAAAATACTCGTTTGTTGGTAAAGTATTACTCCAAAAACGACGTTACATTTGCAATATCGAAATACACGAATTTAAACATTCTGAGATTGCAGATCGACGGATTTATTTGGGGCGTGAGAAGTAACACGTGCAGATCGAAACGTGTGAAAGGCGGAGAGAGGAAACCGATGAATCCCACTCTACCCAGCGCTCGTTATAGGGCGAGCATGGCAACCGCAAAGGTACCCGGGAAAACAACAACGGATGTGATTCATATGTTTTTAAGTGCTTTTTTCGTCCGATTGCTGGGCATTTTAGAGAATTTTAGCGAAAAAAATACGTATCTCTAGACGGCCATTTCTTAAGTGCTTTGGTTATTGGGGGGAAAGGAGTCAACGTTCGTTCTCCCATTCCACTCTTGCCACCCTTTCCGTTGGCATCTTCGGCGTTTAACACATCAAGTCCTTCAGCGGGAAGCACTCCATTTCTCTGAGAGCCGAATCTATTCCCTCCACGTATCTATATATGTAACGCTTCTCTTTCCCGACGCGCGTCGTGCTGCAATTATTTCCTTAAAACATCCTCGTGGCCTCATTCCATCGAAAATCAGCAATCTAAACCGTCCCCCTCCTTCAGTTGCAGCGCAAGATCCATTCTCGCTCTCATCCCTCCCTTGCTTTTTTTCGCCGTTGCATTTCGTTACGAGGATGATTATTTTGGCAATCCGCGTTCGACGCGAATCTCTCCAAATTTCAACGTTTTTGGTGCCCCCGCTCCAAGCTGGAATGCGAGAGATTCTAACGTTTTTCGTGTTTATAAATATGGGAGTTGGACGTATTCCCAAGCAAATGTCCTCGAAATTTCTCTTTTTATGTTATAATAGGTATTCTGGTATGTCTCTACGTTCAATATAAGCTCACATATGCAGTCAGGTCTCCTTAGAAAATATTTTGACTTGCCTCGATTCGATTCAAAGAAGGGAATCGACGTAGTCTTCCCACATAAATCTCTCCATGTTCTTTAGTAATGGGAATAATTTATTTTTTCTCTATCATCATCGAAGAATTTATCAGAAGTGATAAGTTCAATACAATGATAGTTTATTACTAACAAATAGTGAATAGTATGGGCCTTACCACAGTGAAATTCATTTTGAACTTCAGTTCAAAGGAAAAGAAAATTATTGCAAGATATACCATAAAGTGGCTTTTATTTTATTCAATTATTACTTTTCATTAAACTGTGAAGCTTCCAATAAGACGTTGAAAATACTGATTTACATCACTGTCAAACCTCCTTTCAGGAAAATTCCTGTATGGTTTATCCATTTAATCTCTTATATTTTATCGGAACTAAAGAAAATCCCAATCCAGTCCGCACTCTTATCTTTGAATGCTGGGTAGTATCGAAGAGGACAAAGATGTATTGCATAAAGCAGCGGCAATTGTCGTTTTAGCCTTGTCTTTTTTTGAGGTGTGTTAATTCTATGGCAAAGTAATTTTCAAGTGCATCCCAAATAAACTTCATCATTACCTATATGTTTGTAGATATTTTTCCATATATCTACAGGGCGAATTTTGCTATTATCTTTGTTGTATAATCCCTGTGTATAATTAGTACAATTAATAGTAGCATAGAGTGTGAACTCTCATTTACTCGTCTTAATATCTCAGCGTATTCAATTACCGCGTCTTCTTATGTACTATTAGATTATATTCAAGGCTGGATACCTTGCATCATGTCGTATTGTACATTATATAATCATGTTTGGACTGCATTCGGGAGCCAATATAAAATTAATCAATCAAAAATACTGTATTGAGAAGCATGAGAATGTTTACCCATAAAAATTTTAAGTTCATCTAATCTTTAAAAAATTCATAGGAAAATTGTACTATAATTTTTAATCAAATCGTATTCACCTAAAAACATTACTTTTTGGCCAGTTATTGCGAAGGACAACAAAAGGCAAGGAAGACAGCGCAAGCACTTTTCCCTTATCTAAAAAGTACGGTCAGCCAGTCCTCGAAAAAGGGACCTTATCATTAGGAAGATAGCACACCAACCGTTCCGCCATCAAGGTCGACATGGTCAATGAAACTTACTAAAAGTTCTAGTAATACTAATATTTTGGAAAGGTATGAGATATATTTAGCTTTCTCCGGCATTTATAAAGGAAAAAGCGTTCTAACTGAGGAAAAGTCATATTCCATGGATAGCTATTTTATCAATGCTATCTTGTCTCGAAAACAAAATTTTGAAATTGTACTCAAGTGCTCGTCAAATATAAGTTTATAACGGAGTAGTATCTGTAGATGAAATTATTTTTCTTTAAAAATGGACTTTATTGTACGTACACAATGGTCTGACGAAAAGCTGACGTTGGTGTCATAAATTACTTCGCCTATATTACATGTAATCACATTTATCCGTTTTAATGTAGAGAATAAAATTTTATTTATTCTAAATTAATTCTTTGCAAGAGTTTTTGGAGGATCTGAGGTCAACAAAAAGTGGCAAAATCATATATAAGTGAGAGTTGATTCATTATAGTTCTGAAAATCATATGCAAACAAGTTGGTAATATTTTTAATCGGTTTCGAAAAGCGCTTGCGGATTTTAGGTTATATGTAAATTACACAAGTTACAAAACATTCTTGATATTTAAGTGTTGAGATGTAATATCTTGAGACGGCGAGAAATCCTCTTGTCTAAGAGGAATCACTATCACCACCAGCGTGAGATCCTCCGTCTAATATCCTCCCAAATTTCAGCGCTGCAATATATTTAAAAGTGTGTGCATTTATATCGTGGCGAGGGTATATATCCTTATAAAAAGTATTGTTCAGCAAACAATCAGTCAGGACTGCGAAGTATTCGAAACGTGCATTCTTTTCACTTAAATAAATATTCCTTCGTTTTTTTACTCGCCACATCTTTTTCCCCACCCTTTTTTGCTCACTCTTTAATGGTAGCCATGGAGTGCCATGCACTCACTTGCAGTATCGTTTTGCATCCTCGATGGCTTCCTCCCCGGATAACCGCTCTCCGATACTCTTCCCTCGATTAAAAGTTCTTCGTCGCAGATGTTTTTGCAATCAACTCATTAAAATTTTCGCTCGGTTTCTTCGATGTTTCCCAACACGTCCTTCGGATCGCGCGCTCATGCCATCGTCTGGCGGATTTTTGGAATGTATTGCAAAACTTTTAACCGTGAGTACACCGAGTGAAATGTTATCGGCACCGGGAATCCGTCACGTCTTACGCTGCAGTTCAGTTTAATTTCCCGAAAACTTTCGTGGAGATGCTCTCAGCATCTCTCCCACAATCACCAGAAAACTTTCTCGTTTGATTGAATGTGGGAAAAAAATGCGGCAATGTAAAATGTGGTAATAAAATTTGAAGAAAAATATAACATGCAGTCACTACTGTAAAAAACCTCGAGCTTCCTTTGTCAAGCCCAGAATTACCAAACTTTTTCTCGTAATCTCTATGAACCTTGTTATACTAAATTATATATAAGGATATAGTCGTAAATTTGGATATATTTTCAGGTGAATTTTGTCACCATCGATCTTAGAGGTGATTTTACAGAAGATCATTGAATTCGGTGGACTCACTAGAAAGATAAGATTCCACCCATCCTTTCTTTCCTAATTTCATCCTTAAGATAAATATTTCACCATTATACCATAAATATTTGTTATTTAATAAAATGCGGGGCTAAAATTCTTTTCATGTAACTCATTACTTCAGTCAGTCGAAATACTCAGTACAGGTACCTGATTCATTTCGGTTTGAGAATTAGTTTCAACAAAAAAATGTTATTATAAGTCACTTTACATAATTTTCTTCTGTGTAGATTGAGTACTATTATTGCTTCACAAATATCTCATATTCTTTGCTTTTTGAGAGTTTTCCTCATCATAAAGGAATTGTATTCCCTCCTGTGAAGGTTATCAAGAGCTTTTATAAGACATGGAAAATTTATTATATTACGATAGTAAGAGTTTTAAGCATTGAAAGTGCGAACTTGTACGAACGTATTCCTTGATACCTAGGTATATCTATATATAATAAAAGAAAAATGGTTTAAATACCCAGCTGACCGCCCATCAAGTAATACTCTATAATTATATTCTTAGAAAGATTCGTTAATCAGAACATTATTTCAGAAGTTTCCCCTCAATCTCTGTTTCTTTTTTCGACCATTGTTCCTCCACTTTCTCCGCCAACCTCTTTCCTCTTCCATCTCACATCCACGCCCTTCTCCTCATCATTCGTTTCCCATATCTTACTCTCCCTTTCCTTTCCCCTTTTCCTCACGTCTTCCGCACGGCTTCCTCTCATCGACTCAAAGCACTGAGAAAGAGAACCTTGCATCGCCTTCTTCATTTCCTCTCCAGTCTTTTTCCCGATTGCACACACCCCGCCCTCTCCTTGTTCGAGCCTCCGGTTTGAGGAAGCCCTCCCACGGAACACATTTCCACCGTTATGTCTCTTTTTTTCCTTTGCCATCGATCACGCGTGAGGGTCAATGACGTCGAATGCCTTCGGCGGCCGCTGATTGGTGTGAAAGCGAGAGAGAGAATGAGTGGTGTTATAATGAGTCTCCCGTGAACAAGTCTCTCCATCTGGAACAATCGCGTGAATCCCTTTTGGCAATAAACCGGCGCAGCTTCGACGCGTGTTAAGTGATCAGAGAAATAACCAATCCGCTCGTTTCGTTACTTTCCAAACGTGCCCTTTTTTCTCCGCTCGGGATCCCGTGTTATTTTCCGTTCGCTTCCGTTTCCATCCTCCATTGCCTCCCTCTTATAAAACCCTGCGGGCAAGACGTACTTGTTCTCATTACTGCCATCTCTTCTCTCCCGCCTCCCAATTCCAAAAGGGAGGCTTTTGTGCTCTCATTAAATTTATCCTGTTTTCGCTTCGCCGTCCCATCAGATTATCCGTTGGCTCGATTCCAAAAGGATTTCCCTCTCGTGCACATTTTAAAATAATTTTTGCTCGCGCGCGAATATTTTAAGGGAGAGGGATTTGGGATTGCGCGAATGTAGTATAAGCAACTCGCTCGCTTTTGTTTGATCTTTTTGCAGAGGAGGATGCGAGGTGTCGATATTTTATTTCGTTGCGAGTTGTTTTCGGACGGAAATTTACATGTGTGAGTTGCTGAGGACGAATGGCGCGATATGCAACTGTTCTCCGTTTGCCGCTCTCCCCGCAGCCGTTCAAATTCATGTCTGAATGATCCTTCGTCGTAAACTGAAAGTTGTATAGTGAAGATCGTAAAAGTATATTCAAGGAAACGTCATCTTTATTTCTTCAGTGGAAATCGTGTGAATCATATAAACATTTCAATAATTTGCTCCCTATGTGTTCTCAGAATACCCTCAACTTATTGCATTCCTAGGTTTGAGTCCCAGTCATGCCGCTATTTTCACACCTGTTATTCCTTGGAATTCGGTTTCACGGCTTTTCTGTGCTTAGCCAATCACCTTCCTCAAACCTTCATGGATTCCTTTATATCTGAATGTACGCCCCTTGACGATTTACCAACACTTTTGAATTTCCGTTCCGTTTGTGTTGAAGGCTCAGGAAGAAGACATTCTGCCTTAAAATAATTTGTCTAACATGATATATGATTCTTATACGACTTCTTATCAGGTCTGTCCTGTAACAATAAATATTTTGGGATGCCGTGAAATTGTATTGATTGAATTAAACTCATGGAAAATATTTTATAATTTATGCAGCTGTTTCATTCAAAATTTAATTTTTTTGGTGATCAGTAGATATATTTTTTCATTTTAAAGTGCTTCGACCCGAAACTGCTTTCACCGAAATCAAACGCATTACCCACATCGTTATCTGGAGGCCCTGGTGAAGCCTCGACCGCCGTCATAACATATGAAATTAGGAGCAATCATTATGTTCGTTATGCATTTAAGTTTAGAAAATTTGAATGCTATTCACATTTAAATACTGATTTTTGTAATGCTTGCTACGTGATTCATTAGCATACTATAATTAGCCTCTTTCATCCACTGCATTAAATTTTACCTCTGGCTTTTATTAATTTTACGCGTTAATGATTAATTTTTTTGACAAAATCTACCTAATTTATTATGAGCTTTATATTTTAGCTAAGTACGGCTGAGTTACCCAGTTTAATTCTGTTACATAATCAAAAGAAATCTTTGGCATGCTATTTATTTTGAAATGTCCAGTTAATTCAGAAAACCACTTTTTTGAAATTGACCAATGGAGCTCCATTCTCTCTCATGTAAAAACCCTTTTAATCTGAAAACATGTCTTCTTCTCCTTCGAATTATGCCAGGGTTGTCAGACGACATGTTTGTATGTAAAGAAAAAGTAAAAGATTCCATACAATGCCCAGTATAAACGGGGCATTAAAAGTTCTGAATTTCAATAAATATGGGAGCAGCTGCATTTATATCCTAATTTACCCATTCAAGGTAAAATTAAAATTTTACATTTCTAATCAATCTGTTAAGCAATCATTGCGAAATTTATCCATAATTTATGAAATTTTATCTCGTAGTTAAAGACAGAAAAAAGACAAGACGAAGCACATCACCTGAAATTTAACAGTATCCAGGAGGACTAAAATACAAGGTAAACGCGTCAAAAGATAAAAAACACGTCAACATTTTAGTTCAGCGACAATTCGTGCGCAGTTGTGCAGTTGAAATTCCTTGTGTCCCGAGATGTGAAAATTCCCAAGACAAAACAGTATTGATGGACAGTCTCGTGTACTATGGGACATCTGGACACCATAGTAATCGTTAACCTAAGCATTTGTGCTGTTCTTAGGCTCTCGTGTATATGAAAAAATAGGGCTTCCGGATAGTCAAGTGGGTAACGCGTTTCACTTCGGTGAAAGTGGTATCGGGTTCGATTCCCAGTAAGGGTCTACACGCGAAATGCCGAAGCACTATTTAATAATACTAATACTATGTGAATAAATGTACTGTATACAGCTTGATGGATGAAATTCCAGAATACCGCAACGGCTCATAAAATATCATTTACTATTCACATATTTTCATGACGTAAACTGCCAATCATATAAAATGGTAAACATTTTATATGATTGGCATATATATGATTGGCATTTTATATGATTGGTATTGTATAAAATGATTACCATTTTATATGATTGGCAATTTACGCAAGAGAAATTGACTACCAAAGAAGGTAGTGCCGCCGTGGAGTTTGAAAAACTTCAGCGTTTTGTTGTACTCTTTTGTCTCTCCATAGCAAGGTACTGGTTATCAACAAGTTCCCCCACGGTTTATATTGAACCATCTCATTATACAGCGTATTTTCAGTTGCATCAGCGCCCATCTTTGGTTTCCGTAAATATTTGGCCACACTCAACGCTTTCCCATAAAATTACTCAATATAAAAACTTCCGTTAATTCATAAATAAAATTAAATTGTTCAAGCGTGACTTCATGTATCTTCGCACACATTTTAAAAGGAAGAACACTTCGCAAATTCCACGGTATATATTTATAGACTTATTTAGTCAATGAGTTGACATCTTCTGGAAGATGAAGACGACCTGAAGTTGTTAACTCGTTGACGGAACTTGTCAATAAAATTCTGCTGTGTAAATTACGAAGTTCTTTTGAGTCGTTCTTTTACTGCACTCCTGTTTTGATCAATTGAAGGATCATGCGTTCACTTCTTAATGGCGGAATCCCAGACTAATCCGGTAGGTCTACCGAGATGTTGGTCCACCCTGATTGTCATTGATTGATTGTAGTTATTTTTTTCAGGATGGTCCACCCTGATTATTGTTAATGACTTGACTTACCGTCTTTGTTTCGGTATAGTCAAGTATACTCACAATTGCCTTGTTAGTTCGCTTCTATTTAAAAATGACAGGTGGTAACTGTTTCGTTGAATCTATTTTCCCAATTTAATGTTGTAGCGCATGGTTCTAGAAAGGAAACAGTATATTTCTCTGAAAGTTTTAGGTTACACTTTTCTTAAGACATGCACAGTGTGAATGCATAGTGAATATAATTCATTTCAGAACGTATTTAGCGTGTGAACTCCTTTAGGGGGTCGGATATATTTTCAACTAGCCATCTTTCGCGCTTTCCTTAATTAGTTCGAAGAAATGCCGCTGTCGAGTTTTCCAAACAGGAAGGGCGATGGTTCGAGCTACTTACTTTATCGCCGGTGCTCTTCCAGTCTGTTTGCTTCGGAATGCGCTGGACATGTTGCTCGAATCACAAATTACAAAAAATGTGTAACTTACACACATGGAAAGTGCCTGGATTATAAGATACATCTATAGATAAAGGATTAAGCTAAAATGTGAAAAAGCTTCTGTACAAGATTTTCATCACTTTTTGAGAACCACTATAACAAAAGGGAACGATTTTTATAGATGTTTTCTAATTTTTCTCCGTTATGGTTTGCATGATCCTAACAGAGAATGCATGCAAGCGTAGCAACATTTTTCAAGCGTCGAATGGCGAAAACAGAAATTTTTTTATCGATATGTATGCAATCATGGCGATGTTATTGCCAACAGCCTGCAAATTGATATTCAGCCCGTA
Source organism: Ladona fulva (assembly GCA_000376725.2). Classification (NCBI taxonomy): domain Eukaryota; kingdom Metazoa; phylum Arthropoda; class Insecta; order Odonata; family Libellulidae; genus Ladona; species Ladona fulva. The sequence goes on along the minus strand of KZ308205.1, from coordinate 939,573 downwards.
TATCGTCTGTATTTAAGTTAGTTTAGCTTAAGCGTTGAGTTCATATTTTCTAACAATATCCATCCTATTTCTAGGACACAATCAAAGTCCGCGCGAGCAAGAAGTTTTCCTCTTATAAAATTATTGTTGAAAAGATAAATACTCAAGGAAATACACAACAACTTTTTGAAAGCGTGAATTTGTAGAACAAAATACAGAGCTAAGGAATCAGAGCATAGTTTATACGCTAATTTTATCGTTCAGGAGGTTATGAGAAACGCATCCGTCTCCGTTATGCTACTGTTAAGTTGCAATTAGTTGTTTTATTTACCCTTGAATTGCTCGCTGCTCCTCATACATTGTACGCCTAAGAATCCTCTCTTTCCTTTGACTTCCGACTCATCACTCGGTGTGATCCGCGTGGAGATCATCGGGGTATCTGTAAATCCTTGGAGCATCTCTGCGCGTCATCGTAGCCTTTAACGCAGCATCCCCTCTTAGCAATACTCTCAGACTCCATCTTCCTCCCGTCTCACCCCTTTCATTTTTACGTCCCTCTGCCGATATCCCCAGCATGGCGTGCGTGGATCTACTAATTCTACATGCAAATGAGTCTCTCGAAGGACGAGCTTTGAAGGGGTTGGATGGTCCCGTGGGGCAGTCGCCGAAGGAAAGAGACAGAAGGGGTCCGATCACCAGGGCTTGCTACGTCACCATCGGTCGTTCCCTCTGAATCAGATTGGGAAACTTTCGACCCCCTTTTCTTCCGTAGAGAGCAATGCTTGAAACACAGTCGAGTTCGAAAACTCGAGGCATTAAAAGTGGTCTCGGCCTTCGTAGGTTTTGTTATGCCTTATGAAGGTGGCATCCTCAAGGGATATAATTTTTACAGTGGGGAAATGAATTTTGGTATGACTTTGCACGAAGCGAGGGTAAGGAAAAATCCAAGGAATAAAAGGAAGAGAATAGGTCATGTGCGACTATACCTCGAACTCAGGCCATATGCGGAGGAGGGTAAAATATCTAGGTTCGAGTCCCAGTCATATGTGAGTTTTCACTTCCTTTCACTTCCTTTCACTTCATTAGTTTTATGAAGTTCCGGTAAATGTATTTATTCTTTTTCTTATAATTCTTCAGAAAGAAGTTTTCTGTGCGTTTTACTGCCTTTTATCCTGTTTTATCAGTCTATTAGAAACTTATCTAAAGCAGAAGAATAATTTTCGAAACTTTTACATCAGAATCAATATGTATTATGGTATAAAGTTGGTTTAAAATACAATCTAAGTAGGCCCTCCATGATTTCTTTTCGTGTTTTGTATAATTCAAATTTAAAATTAATGTTAATTTGTTTAATTGTATAAGAATCCGAAGTTCCAATATACACCAAATAGGGTTGAAAAGTGGGTTACTTNATTAAAATATTTAATTGATTTCCTTTGAATTTTACATTTGATATAGTATCCTAAGGCATGTTCATAAATATTATTTAGAAATGTGCATTTTAAGTTTCCATTTTTAAAGTTTGAATCCCATTCCTGTTAAAAAACAGACCCTTAAAAGTTTTGATGAAAGAAAGAAGTTTATTTTCAGTATTTTCGCCTCCAAAGATACTTGCCTAATTTCAGTGGAGGTTCGTACCTTTTTCCGAGCACATCATACGATACACTTGAGAAATTAAAACAGTTTGCCTCAGCCCCCCTATCCCCGATGCTTGCTTCCATCTTCGCCTTTTGATCCCTTCCTTCCTCCCCCTTCCTTCCCTCTAACACTTCTCAGCACCCCTTCCAAAACCCTATTCTATCCCCTTACATTTTTACCCACTCTTCCTTCTTTCCATCTTTTCCATTGGGAACCCCTTGTCGATGTTTTACCCTTCGGTGCCAAAATATTAACCCATAGCTCACTTGGGCTTTCCACCCCCTCTCTCTCTCGCCATCTTTCTTCCCCTTGGCTTTCCAAAACCATTTCCCGCCCCTTCAAATGCCCACCATCCAGGTAGCTTAGCTCCCGAACTTGGCCCTGTGACGCCACTCTGAGCGAATTCCTAAAATACTCCATAGACGAATAAAACGCGGCGATAAACAACGGGAATACGGAAAGTTTAGCGCGGGCTTTGTTTTTCTCGGAGGAAACGTCTTATATTCGGGAGAAACGCTTTGAACTCCGTGGAACGTCTGGAGTTTTTCGGATTTCAGAGATCCCTTGGCCTTTCGCTGGCGTCCCCGCCGTCGAATCAACCCCATCTTCTCCGGGTGCCTCCTCATTCGCAGACCTTCCCCAAACCGACGTAACACACCTTCTCCCCTTTCTGCATCCCCTTCAATATCCTCCTCCCGAATTCCCTCAAACCCCCTGTGGGACCATTTCGACCCCCTCCACAGATCCTTTATCTAACCCTTTCTTTTGGTCCCAATATTTTTTCCTGCCTTCATTCCCTTCTGTTACTCACCCCTTAGACCTATGCTTTGGCGCGGCTCTAAATGCTCCTTGTCCATGTGTGCGAGGGCAAGTGTTTTTGGGTGTGAGAGGTTCGAATTCCGCTCACGTGATGTGTGCGACTTCTTTATTGCTCATTTCCGTAGTTATTGCGTCCCCCAAGTAGCCGGCGCAAGCAATAAAGCGTGAGGTTTAATATTTACAAGGAGGCGATCCATTCTTTTTCTCCGTCGCCTATGTTCTTCCCCTGGTCATTTGCATCTACCACGCTTTAGGAATGGCCGCTTGGGTCTCCGAAAAATTTCTTCCGTGATTATTCATTCAGCGCTTAAAATTCGAGGACGAGTCTCCGTTCCCAGAAAAATATCTAAATTTAATCAATTGACGGAGCTGTTTCTCTCCACATTTTGAATAGAGAAACACCTCGTACTCATTTTGCATATTTTTTTTATAGATGCGGCATCGCTCAACTCACAGAGATGGTCACAGACATAAAAACATAAAAAAATTGAATAGAGGTCTACATCTACATGAACATCAGTACCTTGCAGGCCGCTTTACGATGAATGGCTAAATACCGTAAATACCAAGCGTTTCAGCTGCTTCTATAGCTTTTTGTTATCGCGTATCGTTCGCGGAAAGAATGTCCTTAAAAACGACATGTCTTCGAATCTATTTCTCTTATTTAACGCTCATTGTCAGATACGTCAACATCAAGGAATGTCGCATAATACCGATTACATCATCCGTAAATGTACTTCTCTAGTAGTTATTTTTCAAAGATTTCCATACCTGAGTGTGGTAGCATTTACGTAACGCTTGATTTTTTATCGCAGCAATACTATGTGTTTTTACATATCGTTATAAATGATGAAAAGTATAAGGAAAAGCAAAGCAAGCTGGATAGGCCACATACTAAGAACAGAGTGCCTATAGAAGAAGATTTTTGAAGGGAAGATCATTGGGGAAAGAGAAAGAGGAAGAAGGAGGTTTGGAATGCTAACCGATTTGAAGAGAGGATGGAAATATCAAAATGTGAAACGGGATGCACAGGATAGAGATGCCTGGAGGCAGTAGCGCCGTTGAGATCTGTGCGAGGACAGAGTTGCAATGATGATGATGATGATGAAAAATGACGAGAATCTGAAGCCAATGTGGTTAAGGTACGATAAGTTAGGTGAAGGAGGCTGGAATGAAGGCAATATTGATTGAAAGGGAGAATGAAAGATTCGTATATTATTGATATATTATACTGGTTCAGTAGCTAAATTATGTCTGGTATCAGAATCATTGCTTTTTAAAATTTCTATTCCTACATTTGAGTAAAATGTATCTTGAGAGTACGATGCGTGTTTCTTCTTGGAGTGACTCCAAAGTGGATGGAGGCTGCTTCATACGGGGAAATTTTAATTTGCCCACCACGTCCAATGTTATGCAAGACTAGGTCAAACTTTTGCTCTCTGGTTAGAGCTATTCCTTTGCTTTGAATCTTCAAGGACGATTTCTGTGCTGTAGGAAGATACAATGAAATCATATCAGGTAAATTACAAACAAATTTGACGCATAATCTGACTTTCGACGTACGAAAACATGTTGCATACCATTAAGTTCAAAAACTTTTGTTCACTAATTTTTGTCAGTGGATATCCTTTTCCGCTTGAACACCAGATTTCAATTTAATTGGACATTTTTATCAATACCTGCTTAAGGAAATTAGTAAAGTCCTTTCATAAGTTGGAAATGGTTAGCCATGATGAAATTAGCAGATATTTTACCTTTAAATTTTACTTTTTATTTCTTGAATGTGGATGGAAGGTTGTAGAGGGCGTATTACCTAAATTTGAAGAAAATTCATCCTTTTCCAATGTTGCTTTGTTTTAATTTTTTATTTTTATGTAAAATGATAGACTTTCTTCGTTAGTTATATTTTTGTAAAATTTTAATGCGTCTAATTGCTAAGTAAATATGAATAAGGTAACCATCTAATTCCGCGGAAAAAGAAAAGATATCTCTGTAGCGATACCTGGAATGGAAACAAGGAACTTTCAATAGCCACGGAAACATACCAGAGAGACATGTACATAGAGAAGAAAGAAGGATGTATTAATCGTCTTCGATTAATTAAGAATGGATTAATAGTCTGAATTTTTCTGTTTAATAGTTTTATCTACTGGCATTCATTTTTATCGTCGTTCCACATTCTTGCAAGATTCACTAAAAATGAAGACTACCTGTATTATAATGAGTTCCAATTCTGTTCTTAGTTAAGAAATATTAAGCAGAGTAATTAGATAATCTCTTGAAAAGTCTGCATTTTATTGCTCTTTAGTTCACGTTAAGATTTTGGGCATTTTGACTCCCGGATATAAAGGAATCTATTCCAAAGGATTTTACTTCTTTCAATAACATATAATTACTCCGAAGACCTTCAGCCTCACTTACACTTCTTAATTTTGTCCATCTCCCTTATTCTTTTATGAACCTCTATCCCTTTCACAAACTCCCTTTCTTAGAGAACTCTTTAATATGTTTATAGATATATTTCACTTTCCTTCTCCGTACCCCTTATACTCGATATCTTTTTAAATTCCTCTCTTTCTTCCCCTTCGAACGCTCTATAATTCCGAATCCATTAATCTTTCTCAAGAAGTCTTTATGCAAATTAAGGTAAGAGAGCCAATACGAGGGGATTTTTTAAATCATTTTTTTATCCGTTCAATCGCCAAACTTTTCTTTATTTCACACCGCCCCACTGCCGCAAAGTTTTCTACATAAAAAAACCATAATTTATTTGGTTCATTGACTTTGTAAATCGCTTTATGCCTCCAGGCAAAATTGAAATCCTGCGGTAAATTACGCTTACAGCAGGCGCCACCTGCACATTGTCTCCATCCATTATACCATTAGGTTACCAAGAAATCACCATTTCATTCCTTGGCATAAATAGATCAACATAGAAAACACTGACCTTTACTGTTTTACTCCGATATAGTTCTTGTTTTTCCCGTAAATTTCACCTCTACATGTAATTATTTATCTTCAATAGAAAAAAAATATTAACCTAAAACAAGAATATTTTACTTTTTTACTTATATTACTTGATTTTGTTAAGAGGATTTACTTCATACATTTACACTTTGGGAAATTTTTCCGAAATAAATCTTATTAATCTGCTACCACTTCTGTTATTGCTATTCAAATTTACCAAAACATATTATTTAGGATTATTGTTGTATAAGTCATTCCATCTGTAAATTGAGATACTGATCAAATATTTAGAGTTTACTGATCAAAGCTAGAGCTCTTTGAAACTATTAGAAGGGATCAATATATTAATTAGGACATTATAAAATTTATAAAAAATATTTATCAGTAATGACTAAATGATATTAAAGGTTTAAGAAGGCATACGAATTTTCTGTAGAATATTTGGAGAGAAGATTACATTCAAATTTGTACTCAGTCCAGAATACTACACTATTACGGTCACATGTGAGGAGCTTAAGCTTGGATTTATATTTCAGATAAACTCAAATCAATCGGAGAACCAGTATTGTAAATATAAATATAATTTTTCTGAAAATACTGTAGAAACAAAACTTCAATATATTCTTAGAGAAGGAAGTAGATCCCTAAGTACGGCTTCAGAATGGTCACAAGTTCTAAGTGAAAATATCCCTCGCACGTTCCTCAATCAATAGCGCCACATCACGGAACAAGATGGGCATCGCAGGTCTCGAGAGTATTCCAATGCGGATACCATTCGCCTTTTCGCTGTCGAACTTCGCAACTCCTTCGAGAGCCTTCAGTTTCGCCGCCTCTCGCAGCGCCTAATCCCCCCTCTATCCAACCCTTTCCCCGAACTCTTCCCATCCCATTGCCCACGCACAGCCCTCTCCCCAAAAATCCTCCCTCTTCGCCCGAGCCATTTGCATCGATAATTTTAAGGAACTGAATACATGCTAATGCGGGGAGATGCAGGGGTAAAGGGAGCGCTTTGATGAACGTCGATAAATCACGGATCGTTATGGAGCGCGCAAGATGGAACGGAGGAAGGGGTGGGTGCGTCGAAGGGGGGCTCCTGGGATAGGTGTGGGGGGCTGCGGGGGAGGAGCGATAAATTAGGCCTCCCTTTCCACGGAGGTTATGAGGCGAAGAGTCCCTCTTTGACACACGCAACCCCTTGGAAATCCCCTTTCTCTCCCCACCCATCGACACCCAAAAAACCGTTCCTTCTCTCTACGATCTTCAATTCTATTGATTTCTCTGCAGGATGACTCACACCCCCGTGCACTCGGCTCCCTCTCGAAAATCATTCATGAACTAGGACCTATCCTCGTAAACTCGTTTAAAGTCCTATGAAAGTTGACCGCGGATGGGTATTAGATGTCGACGTAAATATTTCGGGTCGCGAAATTTGATTTATTGGTCTCCGAGAGGTAGTTAATTGCTGTGGGGGTTCGATTAAGCGACGCGTATATGGTTTTCCTTCGAAGAAGTTGACATACTTGGGCGTTAACGCGTCTTCTTCATGGTTTAGAAGTGAAATATTTTTTGGAAGTCTTCTCTCTCTGGGATGCCGCTCCCCTGCGCTCCTTATTGAGACTTTAGAACTTATCAATCATTTTGCGTTTGTCGTACACCAAGTGACTGGTGTGATCATACTTTAATATAGAACTAACAAAATGGTGACTAATCACAAACATGTATTGTTACCAATTGACATTTTTAAAATTTAAGAGAGATTGAAGCTTATTTACTCTGTATGTATTCGTAAACAGGCACATGTAATGGTAATGTTTTATTCCATAACTATACTTCCATATTTATAGATACAAATCTGCAAAGAATTGGTGACAGGTGAAATAAAATAAGCCGTATATTACTGTGCTTGTGTATAAACACCCATACATATCAACTGTAAAAGTATTTGCGAGTTCTTTAAAAACTACTAACAGAAACTGTTCATCATTATTGTACAACTGTATTCATTTTATCATTTATCATAATACAATTGCATTCAAGCGGCAGTTATTTATGAGCTTATACAGAAAACAAAGGGCATAAAACTTAATCGTAAAATCATCACGAATAAAAGCAATCATTCTAATATTACAGAGAGATATCAACAAACGACGATACAGTTATGTAAGTCAGCGAAATATTGACATTCCTCACAGCTTCTCTATGAAATAATCGGATGTTAAATTCAAAAACTTTCCATCTGAATTGCATGTCGGTCAAACATTCTAGCCAAATCTGTCTATCTTACGCGAAACGTAGTGTGAAAATAATGAACTTATTTACTGATGGGTTTATTATTCACGGTCATATCACGCATCCGCTGAATTTAAAAAATAAAGTTAAAACTAGTTCAAATAATATAACATACCTAAAATATGCAAATAAGCATTATGCATTTTTGGTGCATAGAGTTCATTTACATTTGTCCAAAAATGTGCTTACGTCAGTACGTGTTTGTACAGCAGAGCAAGTTCTGGAGGTTTTGAAAAATGGTGCATGATTGTACGTTGAGGTCAATATAACAACATTTGAATGCATGAATGAGATAACGCACTAGTAAACCTTTCCGAATTCAATCACAAGGAAGTTCAGCTTCCCTGTGATTGAATTCTATAACTCAGTTCTTGCATTTGAAAGAGTTTCTAAAAACATCGCTCAAAATATTTCAAATAGTTTGCCGGATTTTTCCTTTTTATATTAAACCGTTCTCGCCGAGGGCGACGTTGGCAATTACCGCTATGGGAGTATATTGCGAAGTATTCGACCTCGGCAGACGTTTTCTGAGAAATCGCTTTTCGTAAGAGTTGGAAAAAAGAATTCCCCGATCGGCCAATGCAATAGGATTGGCGGTTGGGAAGGACTTTTGGGTTTTCGAAGAGGATGACGGGAAGGGGAAATGGGACGCAGGGAAAGAGGGAAAAGGTCCTCCAGATTGCCACAACATCGGGCGAAACTTTCCGAAATGGGGCAATTCAATCAATTCAATGAATTTCGGAGATGATTCCATAAAAGGGTGATAGACTCAATTTTATTTACTGTGACATTTTTCTTTATGATTAGCATTTTTTCCGGCTTCCTAAACAATTTGTATTTAATTCCTTTATAACGAGAAATAGTTTCGATATTTGATAATACCGTAAGGTCGAAAATGAAATAAAAAATGGGAATGGTTTAAGATAGCTACATCAACTCTATTCCTTTTGGACTGATCGATTGCTTAATAATAGCAATAATAACTTTATTGGCCAATAAAAACAAACACAAGTAAGTATAGGACATGTCAAGCTGGATATAAAAGATATATACAATAATCATAAATGAAGGTAAATTTGATATGTATGGCAAGGAACGTACTTACACACAAATTTAGGAAATATATAAATGCAAATACTTACAAACATAGACATACATATTATTTACATGTGATTAATGAAATCGATCGTTATATCATATTTATAATATTTAGTAATATTATGCTTTTGGTGCAAAATAAACATTAAGGTTAATGTTAGTGGAATATAAACACTTATGAATAAATTCTTTGCAATGGCTTTTCTAATTTTAAGCGATTGCCCTCTATTCAAAATTCTCGAAACAACCAACTTTCGCCATTTAATCACAATTACTATGAATATATTATTTCGTCAAGACTCATCATTACAGAATACTTGCTTTTACTTCGTTCTTCGTCTCCCACGCCTCTTGTCAGAATTACTAGAACAAAAATCATTAAAGCGTACACGGCTTCACAGTTAATCTGGCATGTAATTTTATGTGAAGAAATATTTCCATAGGAATTTTGGAAGCTCACAACTTTTGTGTCCATCCGTCATTAATCTTAATAAATAAATTATTACGATCTTAATATTCGCAAAATACGATGACCTATTACATTAAATTATTCTTTAAAATAGATGTGACTTGTATCATTATCATAATATTATACTGTGTTATGCTGGATTACTTTATGGTATTGATAAAGATGAAAAAAATGTATAAATCCTAGTCATCTAACTTCCTATTGGATTACGATATACTTAAAATGACAATGATTCAGTATTTACTCTGCCGCTAATCGTTGATGTATAAATGATAAATTATAAATGTTTTAAAATTGTGAAAATTATAAACAACACACACATGAAATTATCATATTTTATCAGATGTACATACTTGACCTAAAATACTCCCATATCGCACTTTCTAATACGGTCCATGGTATCGACAAAATCCACTATCTCCTTTCTCCATCTGCTTTTTTTCCCATTTCCACTACACAATTTTCGCTTCCCAATCTCACCACCACATCCGACCGTGTTGCCCCTCCTTTTTTCATTCCTCATTCTTCAATTTTTTCTCCACTTTCCTCGATCCCTTTCCAGCGATTATTAAGAGCCGACGCACATTGCAGAAAGGAGAGAATTTTCCCCTTTTCTTTTTTTGAGAGAGAGAACGCATCGAAGTGTTCGACCAGCCACGAAAAACCCTGCCTCGCCCAAGGGTCGGGAGAGAGCAAAAGGGTTTCGCATCCGTGTCGGGGTTATAAGGGGAATTTCAAGGGGAAGTGAGTATAAGGGCATTTAAGAGGTCGTGGATGTGTGTGTACTGTGGGGGAAAGCGAATTCGGACTCCGTCAATCCACCTCACGATTTAGGGGCGCTCCGGCGAACACGGTGGCTGAGTCGTGGATCAATGGCCCCTACGAAACACGGGCCCCCGAGGAAAAAAGAGGGCCAAAGTGGGGATCTCTGTTGGGCGAAGATAACCTCTACAACTGGCATTCCCTGTACGTGGGTGGAGGAGTTGCGGCAATATCAGAGGCTGTCGTTCTCAAGGATCCAACGAGAGAAGGGCTTTGGCTGATGCCGAATACGAGATTAGTGCTCGGGCCAATATCTCCCATGCCAACGACTCGAGCCCCGTGGGCAACACGCTCGCATGCGGATTTTTTCTTTGCTCCGCACACAATCGAAAATATTAAGGGTCTCCTTTCCTTCGAACTGGATTTCAATGCTTGTTTCTTTTCGTTGAGAATCTTTACATCATATTATTTTTCACAAGTACGTTTCTCTTCGTAGATTTAACGAAGAACGATTTTGAAGCTTCTCTTTGTTGATGCAAATGACTTGTAAAATATTTTGTAGAGATATTATCACACACCAAAAATTTGTTATTAAACGCTATTGCAGAATAATCTAATTTTTATTCGTAATCGGGAACGGAAAAATGTCTCTCAGCACTCTAAATATAGGAATCTATTCCACTTTGATATCTTTACATCAAAACAAGCATGAAATCAGTTATGAATAACTTTGGGTTGTTTTACTTTTTTTATGCACTCAGAATTTTTTCTATCGTATACCCTTAAAATCTCAAAATTAAATATTAGAATGAGGCTATATTGGCAATTTTTTGCAACAGTATAAATAGAATGAAACTGCAAAAACGTTTCTACCAACTAATCTTTAACTTATTATTAAAAGATTCCCTAAAATAGGTTTTCACAGCCCCAAGGGGTTCATGTAACTATAGTAAAAATGCATTGGCTCAACAGAACCTGGGATTATTGGAGTATCTTTTACTAAATTACAATCGCTATATGGTATCGTTATTGAATGTTTATTGGATGTCGATAGATTTTAGTGATCAGATATCTTTAGTAGCTATAATGTAATTGACGTAAAATAATCTCAGTATGAAATGAGTTTTGTATAAAATATGCTTTTTATATTTAATATATATTAAATAAAATTAATATGATCAATCTTGACTTCGTGGAATGTTGATCTAACCATCTTAATTAAAACACTTGGTAACTTCCGCAGTATAGATATATATTGTGGAAGTTACCAAGTGTTTTATTTAAGATGGTTTAGTAAATATTAAATAATAAATACTTTCTTATAGCAATAGGATTATTTTTATTGTCTTTAAGGAAAGTTTCGGTTCCGCGGAAATTTAGTACTCTTGTGAGTTGAACGGAACCTATTTTTCAATTTTTGACCTAGTCTTAATTCCTTCTCAGTCAACTACTTGCAAAATCGCTTTCCCCCCTACTGCGGATGGGAACGTCTGTGTTTTGCACGACCTCTACATACTTTCGATTCCAAACAGGTATTATAGCACTAATATATTTATGATATTTTTCTTACAATTCCTGAGCTCTTTTTCAAAATTTAAGAGAGTGCCAGGATTTCTTCTCGCATACATCACTTAAACATTGCGTTCTAACCGTCCCTTTCCCTAGTAGAGCGTCGCGTCCGTCCGTGATAGGCATCCGCCAAATCAGTGCGTTAAATGGCGTCTCCAAGGAAGACAATTGAGTTCGAATAATAAAGAGAAGAAAGACTCGATCAATAACATTCTCGACGCAATGCGCCTCATTGTCTCAACTTGCGAAGGGGATACGTGTGTCAGACATTCACTCTTATAGCTTCGTTCACACCTTTATCCCTTCCCATCAAATCCTGTGACCCTTAGACGCCTCTCTCTCTCTCGTGCGCAACACTTTAACTCGCGGGGAATCATAAAACGATCCTTCTCTATTGCATATTTGGTCTACCACCGTATTCATTTGAGTTTTAATTTTTTCAAATTAACCGAAAATTGCCATGAATGGCTCCTAAATTTGTAAATGCTACAGTACAAATGGCAATAGCTGATATAAAATTTATTTTCTATGTATTTCATGAGAAATTTTTTTATTTAGAATACAAGAGATCAAACCTTTTTCTTCGACCTTTTTACACTTATCCAGTGACCGTACAGTTTAATTCTACCTTTTTCAGGCTCGAATAATTAGTAAACCTCAGAGTTTCTGCTATGAATTTCTTAAGAAATCATATAATAAAACATTCTAATGATTAAAAAAATTATTTTCGACAGTTTCCCGTTGATAGTATTGTAGTTTTTCAACATCATTGTCTATTTTCACCTCAATCCGTTGCTGAACTATTCTGGGTGGTTTCACTTTCCGTTCCAATAAAATCAACAGTTTACATAAGAATGGCTTTCAAATTTTTATGTTAGCTTAAATAACATATGTTAAAATCTGTTTTTAATTGACGTTTCTTGAAAGGCTATTCTCACTGCTAGAATTTCAAACGTATCATATAACCGATTAAAAAATAGTACAACACCGTAAATACGTAAGAAAAGAGTTGTTGATAAGTGAAAGTTTGTGATGTTTATTTGGAAGCTTGCTAAAAAGTATCACCTCTTTTTATAAAATATGTACATAGCTTCTTTTTATTTAAGTTAGGGCATACGATTTTGCTAAAAATCTGAAGAAATAATATGTAAGAGAAAGTGCATGAAAGTGATTTTAGTATATTTTAAGAGGTAAAATTTGCAATAAAACGAAGTATAGCTTTCGTGAGTTTGTCCTTTTCCGATACTAAACATTAATAATAAACAGGAGGAGGGAAACAGTCTCCGTTCGAAGAGTAGATGCATTAAAATTTTAGAGCTTTATTTTGAAAATGGATTTTTCTCATTCACTCAATTTTACCCCTTAAAACCTTTTCTTGCATATCCCTTATTTCATATCTCGCCCTCCCTCTTTTCTCCCCTTCCTCAGCTTTCTTTCCCCTTCTCACAATAACCTTCCAGGGATTGTTTTTCTCCCATCGGAGACACATTCCCTCTTCATTCCCATTTCCCTTTTTCTGCAATTGCTTTCTTTATTGCTTCGTTTCGTCCATACCTCAACGTCGCATTCTAAATCGATTAATTTCATAAGATTTTCCTTTTCTCGTTATTTCTCTCTGCAATCAAGTTACCAGGGATACGTGTCCTTCTTTCTGCATGCTCATTCGTTCCCATTGATTGTTAAGTTTTTAATGAATATAATGTTTTTATTCTGCACAGACTACCCTTTCCTCTTTCCCTTTTAGATTTATTGCTGGATTTTACGAATTCAATTGCTCGAATTATCATTGCCAAAACACAAGCCTTCTTGCATACATCTCCTGGATTAATTGAGATACTTCCATAAATTTGCTTGACTACTAAATTTAAAATATATTCTATTTGACTGCATTTTCTGAAATATTGAAGAAATTTCAGGATTTGAAGTTCAGTTATAACATTTCAATTTTAATGCTGAACCTATATTTGAACAAAAAATTAATTCATGAAAGAAAGGAAAAAATAATTTTTTAAACATTATAAATTGACCATATATGGTACGCATTACTACTTCATTATGCTTCGCTTCAGTTAGCAATCTAATAATTATTGTTAAAATTTAAAGTTTTTAAAGCAACTGAGGTGAAACTTATCAGTTTAAGGTAATTTTTACCGAATAAAGTTGGCGAATGCGGATTTTACTTTTTATCGCAAAAAATTATATCGTGTTTATTAAGATGAGCACTCACCAAAAACACGTAAAATTATCATTGACTTGAATATGAAATCCAAAATGATTAATATGCTACGCCAATATCCATTTTCATTTCGAATGTGGAATCATGCTTAATTAATTCAGAATTTTCAAGCGTTCTCTTTCCTCTTTAGTCCTTATATATTGATGACTTTACCGTTTTAATCATTTTCCATCAGCGTTCTCGCTTCTTCATAATCCTTTTTATTTCCACCAATCTGCCCTCTCCGCCAATTTTTCCTCCTGGTATCGCTGCCCATTCGAATCCGAGGAATCGTCCTGGGGGCGATATTGCAGGCGCACGATCGGATGTGAAATAATGATGAACGTAAAACGCTGAAATAAAAATTGGCGTTGGGAAAACGAGAGGAGCGCACCTTCGCCTTATCCATTTGTCTTTGTTTTATGCCCATTTGAATAATAGACGCGGTTGGAAGGGATCGAGTGTGATTGAATGAGAAAAGGAAGATGATAACGGGATGAAATGGATCCACAGAATACATCATATTATTATATCAATGGATAAAGTTATATATCGTTATTATTTATATAAAGGTTAAATCCAAGAAGTGGAGTGTGGAGGTTATTATATTAAAAGTTAGATCCGACAAACTTGTTTTTCCTAATTGTGCAAGAATAAAATAATGTCATAGTACTATATTAGTTTAGTTTTTCCAAGTGATATTAAAAAAAAGGGTTGGTTAGACCGAGTGATCATTGCTTGTAATTCGTTTCTGCTAAAAACATCATCCTTACGGATTGATAAATAGTATCTTTACATGCATTCCTTATAGACGGCTCTCTCAATGACTTGGATTCAAAACTGGAATAATGATGACTGTAATGAATAGCTATATATGAACTAATATTTGAAAACGAATATCAGGGTTTTAAAAAATATAATTTTCGATAAGTGCCGTTAGTAGTCCCTATCTGAAATTCCACTAACACAAACATTTATTGGCTGAAACGCACCTTGGGTATATATCCTTAGAGAGAAAAGTCTTGAGCGTAATGTTTGGGTGAGATATTCTGTGGGTGAAGTACTCTTGAGTTAACCATCTCGTTGGTGAAACGTTTTCACTGGAATTACCTGCAACCGTTTCCTCATTAGTGGATGGGTTCATCGATAGATGAATCTTTTGGGTTATGCTCTCGTGTTGCAACTCTCGAATATTCTTGTATCTCCAAAACATTTGACCTGTCTAAGAGGAAGCGAATCTAAGAGTAACACTGAAACTTTCAAATTAATCGGAAATGTTGGTAAATAATACTTTTTTTTATTTTTTATAATTTTAATATGTATTAAACAACGCCAGATTGCCGAAAGTGAACACATCTCGTATCTTCAAATCATTACCAAAACAGATGAACATTTTACGACTGTTTTTGTAAGACATTGTACTACGATGGAATCCGCTAAATCAGCCTCGACTTCGTGGTAGTTTTCCATCTTGAAAAAAATCTGATTTTTCATTTTTCCTTGCATTATACATAGAAAATCGCCATTGTCCTTATCTGTAAACACATTTTCTTATTGAAGCTACTTCTTTCTTCCGTAATTATCCAATAGAACGTTAAAATGAGGTTTTTAGAAAGAGAGTTAACCGATGGTTAAAGAAAAACAATACTGAAGAAGAAATTAGGCATTCTTTTACTTAATGACTTATTGTAAGATTGTTTCAATTTTAACCCAAAATGCCCTAACCGAAGAAAATGCAAAATGTTAAGGAATAAACACATAGAAGACGTGAATTAGGAAAAAATATACAATCAATATTTCTTCAGATGACGAAAATAACAAGTTCCATTGCTACGCCGCAAAAACAGGTTAGAGCTTGGAGACGATGGAGAAGAGGTTATAAGGAAGAGAATTTCTTTAGAACTAGGGTTGAACTAAGCTAGATTGTTTATATTGTACCTCAAGTTTAAGTGCGCAAAGTTATCAAAAAATTATAAGCAGTGAAGACATTCTGTCGTTCGTGCGGAACCTCGGCGAATTTTACAACCGTCATCGACGTGCGAATAAAAGCGAGAGGTAAAGTAGAGATTGGCGTTAATAATGGATGTCGTCCGAGCTGGAGCAAAGTTCACCTTCGCCCACTGCGACGACTTTATTTTCCGCTAGAATGATCCATAACCCATGGGTGCAGACATTTGAATTTTCTCCGATGCTACGGCTGGACACGTGGAATGTTTCTTTTTCTCCCGCACACATAGCTAAAGTTTTCTTTTACGAATACTCGTTGCTAGTCGATATTAATTTTATACCTTTGAATCGACCATATAATAATTTGTGTGGTATTCTGTAGGCACAGAGAATAATATTGTGTGGGCTAGAAATAATTCGGCACACTTAGATTTTTGCAAATTCGAAACTAAGTTGATGCAAGAAGATTCTGGCTATTTTACTGTCGGGTTGAAAATAGTATAGACCTGGACTTTGACGCATTCCTCTTTGATGATCTGCTATTAAAATGGGGCATGTTACATCGTTCTTAAGAGCATTTCTTTGCCTTTAAAGTGATATACATTAAGAGTCAATATCGATCTCCTGCTTAATCTGAGTTGACGTAAACCAAATGAAAACACGCCGTACTCGTGAATTTTCTTCAAAGATTATGGGTGCAACATTTTTAATGGTGTAATTATATATTGGAACACTAGGTGAATTACACATTTGATAGAGGGTGAACCGTTTTAAAAAGACATAAATTGAATATGAAAAATATAGTAGGTAGGCATTACTCTGGTATTGGGGCGTATTTTATTTCTTAATCTCAATATCACCATCTATCCTTAGAGATATAATGTTATATTTACCAAGTAAACCCCAAAGATGTAATGCAAAATAACTTCGAACCGTTTCAATTTCGTGATTTGCGAGAATGTATACTTGATTGATATACATACTCTGTACTGTATGTATACTTGATTGGAGGCGGATATTCGGATTTTTAGTGAGATATAAATACATAAATTAAATGAGAAGGATTACAGGGAGAGAGTTTAAAATTTAAAACCACTAATGTGAGTATCGTAGTGTAAAATATGATGCGCGATTAGGCCTTCTAAAGTAAAACAAATGCTAAAAAATCCAAAACTCCATCCAACTACGTCATTTTCCTGATGCAAAAGTGAAAGCTTCTTCCATTCTATTTAAGATCAATACAAAAACTTATCTTATGTTACAGCTTTGTTAAATTGGTACTCAGTTAATCAAATTCAAAGTTCACATCTATAATTTCTACGAAGTAAAGTCTATTTATCAAATATTCACCAACTTATCAGTGTAGTAATTAAGCCATAACATTAGCAGAGTTGTGGTCAAAAAGATAATTCACTATTTCCAAAAATATTTGTCCATTTTATTTTTCAAATTACCATAATAATGACCATAATATCCAAAATGTTTGTATTAGCGATTCCGACATGGATATCGTTTTTTGGTATACATTTTCGTCTTTGAGACGTCATGAAATAGGTTACATTTGTTTCCAAAGTATTTTGCCATAAAACTGAGGCCAACATTTCACCAGTATTCATTATATAATCGCATTGCCGATAAATGGTCGTAAAAACTAGTAGTTTTAATAGACTTCGGGAAAAATATGTCCTCTTTTCTCAGATTACGAGATATTTTCCGCTCCCAACTTCATTGGAGAAGTTTCAAAGAAATCGCTCGGAAAAAATAATGAAAGATGCCGAAGATATCAGAGCGGGCTGATCCTCAGGGGACTTATATTTCAGAGCGAAAAAAAATCACCAAAAATAAGAAGAGCGGAAATAGCCCCCCAAGGCTATTATTGGCAATAAAACTTTCTCGGAGTCTTATAATTCATTACGTTATCCGGAGAAAAAACTCAACTTTTAGAACATTTCGAACTG
This sequence comes from Ladona fulva, assembly GCA_000376725.2. Taxonomy (NCBI): domain Eukaryota; kingdom Metazoa; phylum Arthropoda; class Insecta; order Odonata; family Libellulidae; genus Ladona; species Ladona fulva. The sequence goes on along the minus strand of KZ308205.1, from coordinate 921,863 downwards.
CAATCGTTACGATGTCTTTGGGAGCGGAGGAAACATCTTCGGTGGGAGAAGGGTGCCGTAAAACTCTGAAACACAATTGATCGAAGGAAAGCGTTATATACGACGGCGGCGAACGAAATATCAGTTCCTAAAAAAGAAAGGAAAACAGCGCAATGAGCGAAACGTTTCAGGAAAAACATCGAATCCTTTAGCTTATTGATACAAGCTCTCTTTTTACCTCCCGGAAAACGTTTACGTAAATAAGTTTCGGCTCTTGATTAATGCCATATTCTTTCGATGGCGACCGTAATGTATTTGAATTTATGTTATCCTTTTGATGCTCCCTCAGAGTCGAAAGTGTTTACTCGTTTTGAAACAACAGATATTCTGGGATCGCCGTAAAAGCATCGCCTCTCATATTGCGATTTGCTAATGTTTCAATGTTATTTGACCGCGTTGTAAAGCCGAAATATCTATCTGATTTGAAGACCAATGAGGCATTTTATTACGCAAGGGTTGATTGCTCAAAAAACATAATCTGTTAAAAGGCGATGTTCACTACCCGAGTAGTCAGTATCGGTTTCAGCTGTATGTCTGCCATGACGCAACATTCACTCGCTGCCTTAATTGTTGGCACTATCGACTAACATTCCATACCACCGATTTTTATTATTGCTAAGTATGTACATAGTGGTTATTGTTCGTTAATAACTTGCCAAAATCATTTTCTACCCGTTACTGTTTTGTCCTCATGTGTAGAATCGAATGGATATCTTAAGCACTCTACCAATTGCCAAATTTAAATTAATAATTAGCTAATTTGCATAATTTGTTAATATTTTTTATTATGTATGAATTTATCATTATTATTGTTTACACCGACCTAAATGTGAAAATATTTTCAACATATCTGGTTTCATGAATCAACATCGCCTTCCTATATCTTAATGCCCACGCCCATTGTTTGCTGATCTTAGAGGCGGTCGCCTTGGTTCCTTTCTGTCAAAATTCGGCCCTGTAAACATGTAGTCAACTGATCATAGACACCATATATATTTATGAGCATTGGATTAATTCGTTTTTGAGACAATTTGAAAAAATAAATGCATAATTTCCCGTAAACTGCTACATACTAACATGACTCATCGATGAATGACTGTGTTCGATGGGACAGAGATACGCTCGTCACGAAGAGGCTCCACTATACATGAACGTAAGACCCAATACTGCTTTTAAAGCCGTAATATGTTAAATAGATTGAAGCCGCTATTGCGGCAATGGTTGATAATGTATTTCTCACTAAGCAGGAAAATAAGTGGGAATGAAGATACTTTAGAAGGATTTTTCTCACAATGTAAACAACAGTCGGATTCTCTTTCCAAAAATTCCACCGGTGCGGCAGCAGAATATTTCTACGAGTTATTACTTTTATCTGTTTTTTTAAATTTTGTGATTTGTTCCTTATTTGAATGTGAAAATCTTTCTTGTAAGCATTTGTTGTCCGATTTTCTCGCTATCGGAACAAGTAGTTAACAGACCATTCACTAGCTTTTCATGCAGAAAAACAAAGGACCTTATTCTGCTTTTCGTACATACGTCAATGTAGTAATCATTGGCCGCCAAATTCAATTCCACAATGTTCATATCTAGAATGGTTGGAAATGCGAGGATTTTAAATTTATTGGCGTTTTTCCTTTATTCGACGCGTAACCTCCCTTGCCAGCGTGCGCCATAAAATTCACACGTCGATGAGATGCTCGTGCATTTTATCAACAACACTGGTTCCTTTGGTATATTTTGATTTCTGCGCAATATCCTAAGAGTGGAACTCACCGCCCTTGTCTTCAGCCTCTAAAAATGACAGCTATAGGGGAATGGGGATTGGAATATATGGATGCATAAATATGAAATGGAGAGAGAAATGGAGCGTGAGAGAGAGATGAAAGAGGGATTGAGGAAAGGTGGTGGAGAAGTAAATGGATTCGTCAATAAAGAAAAGGAAGAAATAGATAGACTTGAGCTCGAATAAATTTTTCTATCTTAATGATGGTTTACTGATAATCGTCAAATTTTCAATCACATCTTTTAACGTCCAGGCAACCCAATTTCCCAGTTTGGAATCCCCAATACCCAATTATGGTTGAAGATTGTCAGTCATATAATAAAAGTTACAAATCTGCATGGTATATTTGTCGGGAGAAAAATGAGGAACGATCGATATTTACTAAAATATTACAATATATTAAGAAATAATCACACGGATATTAAATAAATTTAATTAACGAAGCCTTATGGAACTTCATACTAGGGAGCATGATGAAATAACTAGGCGTAAGTTCCACTTGAATAAATAATACGTCTATATGTTTACAAATTCACTGAGAGCATTCATTATTGACGGCTGTCAAACAAATACTAAAAAAATGTAGCGTCTTGAAATTTTACGTTGGTACTTTTGACCATAGTCATTTTTATTAAACATCAACATATCTACAATCTACACAACAGGTCGGGTACTTCTGGGAGTCTTATTACTTAGTACAGTTATTGACAAAGGACTTTCCTTTTACGAATACCGTCGTATATTGTGCTTCAGAACTACATATGTATGTTTTCTTAGAACCGATCGATGTATCTTTCGAATAAAGTCCACACATTATTGAGAATGATATTTATTTCATCTTCAAATCCGATGCTTTTTCTGGATAAGATCGTCTCAACTACCAAATAACTTCCCGTTCATTGAAATTCCACACAGCGCTGAATCATCTCCTACAAACTGTTCGCTGACGCTCCATTTGGTTAAGTCGGCGATCGGCGTTTCTTCGGGGCTTCAGCATCACGCTCGGCCCGTGATTTATGGCCGATTCCTCGCGACGAAGAGAAATGCAAAATAGCATTTGTTACGGAATAAGGGGTTTATGGGAGTGAATGATGTTTCCGCCGATGTCTATAGCAGCTACGGAGAGGGTGTAGCGTTTTAAGGAAGAGGGTAGATCATGGAGAGGGGAACGAAGGGAGTGAAATAGGAAAACCGCGGGGCGCGCATCGGAGCCATCAAAAGTGAAAACCGGATGCTTGTTCGGCGAGGCGTGATCTTCGAGAGGGGAAAGGGGTGGAGGAAATAAAATGGCGAAAGAAAGGAAGCATTCGGAGATGCGACCGTTTTCCGCGGAAGATGAAGTAGGGAAATCTATAGAAAGGGGGATGAGCCCCGAAGTGGCGGAAGGAACGCAGAAAGGGAAATGGGCGGCAGTCATCCTTCTCCGCTTCCAATGGAGTCTTTTTATATTTTTCCTCTTTTTCGCCGCTTCAATTCACTCCGCTATGGATCGGTGGGTGGGGTAGGTGTCGGAGGAGGGATCGGACAGACACCGACTGCGTCATGCTAATCCTGAAGCATCCATCGGCGTGGGGGGCTCCTTACATCAACATTTATTTGATCTCGCTCCTTGATTTTTTTGCTTTCAATCTCGGAGAGCAATCCGCGAGATTGAATCGGAGGGGTTTTATTTCGTTCCCTTCTGATTAGGCCAATTGACACCAATTGATTTTTTCCCCATCCCGTCTGCGGATCCGGCGTGTCGTCCCTAAGAGGGTATCCATAGCTTCTTTCTCTTTTTTCGCCTTTTTTATTAATCGATGGCGTTCGTTACCGAGAGGGTTTCCGTTTTTGTAAACATCTCCGCTTTTTCAGCCTTCATTATCGATTATTAGCTCTAAGTCTTCGGGGATAAATCCTTTGTCGATTCCTTCAAAAGGCAGTCGAATCATTGAGCGGGGAAGAATTCTGTTCGCTGGAGTCGAGGGATGGCGGAAGTAAGTGCTTTCCTTAATTAAAATGGTGCCGTTGAAGGGTGAGGGATCCTATCATTGTGTGACGTCATGGATCACTTGCTACATAATCTAGGCTGTGGTTGAAAGAAGGAATACATATTCTTACTTTGAAAATCAGGCTGGTATTGTCTGGGTACATCGCTGAAGGTTAATGTTTTCTAAAGCGAAATGCGGTGAAACCATTTAGGCTGATAAATATGTTCTGTCTACGGGCTGTAATCGATGCTTTATTATCGTAACTAACGTCAAATACGTGTTCGTAAGAGTTATTAAATCTTAGTTCTATATTCTTGAATATTACGCGCCTATTTCTTTTAATTGATATTAACAGTTATTTCTTAGTTTAGTTGTGTACAATATTTTCCTCCGTTGTTGAAATTCCATTTCAGTGTAAATATTGATGTGGCGAGTAATTCTTTATTCAGTTCAAATTTGAGAAAGTATTTTGGTTGTTCAAAGTCTTGATCCAGCCAAAATCCTCATTTATGTTCTGAAATTAGAGAAATTCCTTTAATGAGCATTATGAGGAATGCACGAAGGAAACTTTTCTCGTGTAGTTTCTAACCTAAATAATTTTAATGACTATCGCTTCCAAAAAAAAACACAAAAGCCGGAGGAACCTCTGCGACTGCTGGACTACGACGAAGGTAACCGAGATTGGGCTGAACTCGTTCGCCATTTGGCGAATTGGCATTACGGAATAAAAACATTCGAAAAACGAAAAATAACGGGAGGAGCGCCGTAATTTGGAACAAGTAGGTGTCTCAAATGGACAGATGGGGTTGATGCCGGTGACGTATGGTCCTCCGCTCAAATAAATGCGTCCCAAAAAACCGTGCATGCATGAAAAAAACCATTGAGATCGTCCCGTAAAATGCTCACTCCGCGAAAGATGGCTCTCGAAATTTTCCTTATTTTTTCGTTCCTCGGCACAAAAACGGAGCTTTCACATCATCTTCGATTCTCTTCCACCTTTTTTCCATCCGAGGCCATTCGTCGTTCGCGTCCATTATATTTTTTAAGAGATAAAAAAGACGTCCCACACGCTGTATTTGCACGCCTCCCAGGCGAGAGAGGGGAAAGAATGAGACCCCCCACCCACCCCTTTTTGTTTTCGAAGTTAGCCTAACAAGCCAATGAGAAACAATATTTTTGTAAGGAGGGAGAGGATTGAGAATAAAAAAGGCAGGGGATTGTTGAAAGGCATAATACCAAAAAAAAGGAGAAGTTTCCAAAGAGCTCTCTTCTACGTGTTCGCTCGCGCGCGCCTCTGTGGCGAAAAATACACAAGTATTGAAGTAATTGGACTTCGAAGGGATGGAGAGACGACAGAGGGAAAGGCTACGAGAGGGAAGAAAATCCATCTGGTCTCGTCTTGAACGCTTTGGTTATCACCCTCTGAAGAGTTCAGCGAAAAAGAGGACGGCTTCGGCTTTTTATGTCGCCTTATTTCTCCGTCTCTCCATATAGTTATTTATTCGTGATTGCCTATCCTTATACATATATACAGCGGAGGTACAATGGCCCTAAAAGAGGGCGCTGGATTGGGGTGCAATACGGGGAGGTTTGGTGGAAATTGGAACGGAGCAATGGGAAAGAATCGGTTGAAGATACGGATTAAAAAAATCCGCTCGAAAAGGAAAAAAATGAGCCTCGGTGTAAATGAAGAGACGATGTGATGTTGGGTATTAGAATGGGTGGAGGTAAGCGGGGAGAAATGGGGGTGGAAAAAGCGATGTAAAATGAGGGGGAGGAGAGGGGAAAGAAAGAAACAGGGCAAAAAGGAGCGAATAATAACGGATTCGAGGGGTTTGAGTCGCGGGGGATGAGGAAAAGAAACGGGGAAACGCGGGAAACAATCGGGGAAGAGACGGAGGAAGGAAAACACGGGGAGAAAATGTTCGATTCTCTAAGAAGAAGAGGATAAGGAAGTCGCCAGGAAGGAAGGAGGAAAGAAAAAGAATATGGGAATCATTAGAGGAAGAGATGGGGGAAAGGAGAGAGTGAGACCTTTGAATAAAAGAGAGAGCATACGTTGGAGGATGGGGTTGGATCTAGAGGATGCGATAGGTATCACGGGATAGAATGACGGAATCGCAAGTTCTCCTCGCCCAAGGAGCCATCGGCAGGCTTGATGACAGATGGCGTGGGTATCGAGGCAGTTGAGTCGGTGTAGTGGTCTGAGGATGAGGTTGAGACAAAAGGGAGTCCGTGACAATGGCGACGGGGGCGTAAAGAAACACGTCAAGCGCGATTAGGAAGGCCGCTCGCCCAGGATTGGTTGCGGGTTCCGAAGGTAAGGGAAAAAGTGTAAGTGAAGACGTTTGTAGAGGAGAGGGGGGTTTTGTTTGGTTACGGAGGTGTGCTTTTGGATGGGGAGGTGGCGATGGAGACTCGGAGAGATTGGATATTAGTGGACGGGGAGACGGCAAACGAAAGAGATTAGGGCTGGATTACTTACCGAGGGGATGGGGTGAGATGAACGAATATCGACAAGGCGGACACAAAGGATTTCTTTGTCCTTGATAAAAAAGCTCCGTGGAAACATTTTCTTGCTCCTCTTTTCTTCTTGCATTTCCATTTGGATTTTGTCTCGCGGATAAATTTATCGCGTTTAAAAATTTTAGTCTTAACTCCATTTGATTCAACTACGTTTTTTTTGATTAACGACCATTTAAAAAATATTTATTGCAAAAATATCCTAAACGTGCTTCATACTTCAATTCCATAAAAAAGTAAAATTAATATTAAGAATTAAGAGAATGATTTCGGCTATGATAAAAGATTTTTGTTAATCATAATGTTTGTAAAATCTAAGCTAAGGCAGGGTACGAATTTTGTATTAATAATTCCCGTTTTTATATTCGGAGCGAACTAGAGATTCCTTTAAATTATGTACATATTATTATCTAAACACAATACTGTTTTTTGTAAGGAGGTAAATTAGTATCATATTAAATCATAATTATGACTAATAGAATACCACAACTATATTTAAGACGTAGGCAATAATTGGATGATGGTAGGTGAGGCCAACAGCAGACAGAATTAAGTAAGAATAAGACTTGGTTTTATAACTCAGGTTTAATATGGACTTTGCTAATGTTTATTTTAGAGCCCAGTTTTATAATATATTGTTAAAGTTAAAGCGACTAATTTAGTTAACTCTTGTGGATATATTAGCATAGATGTAAACTATAATATTCATTTAAACTCTAACAAATACAGTAACCCTAACAATATGCCTAAGAAAAGTTTAAAATATTTAACACAACCGAAAACTAATTTTTTGGTGTATGAGATTTCTATTCTTATTTGATAAATAATTACCAACTGGTAATAGTTAGTTTTTATGATAAGGATCTTCCTTAAGAAGATTTCGTGTGATGATATCTCATAAATTAAAAATTTGAGCCTATTTAGACCCGAATATAAGAATATGTATAGCAGTCTAGGGAAATTTATAGTATAGTAAACATTACATTCATTATTTAATGCTCAAAGTTCTTCTGATACCTAAACCGATACTGCCTTTTTTTTAGTGAGTCTCAATTGCCATTTTTTATGGATTGAATTAGCTTATAATAGACTTCAAAATTTCGTCTAGCTTATCAATAATAATAATTTATTTTGTAAGTTTAGGAGTCTTAAAATATTGGTATCTTGCATATTTAAAGGAATTATATTTAAAAAATTGCCATTTTATTCATAAATGCTAAAATATAGTGAGCATTTTCTATCCATTTTATTCCAAACTTAATTACTAAGGACTTATTTAGGCTATAATTATAAAGAAAATTGTTGAGAATTGCAAAATATGTTAAAAAATATCTTCGTTAATCTAATTACGCAGGGATACACGCCTTGGTATCTCTATTCACAATTTTTGACGAAGCCCTACTATCGGACTATAGAGGAGGGCTTGAATCAATGAACGAATCTGCGTAGGAGTTTATCTTAATGAGGTTGACTTAGCACGCTTTCCATCTCAATTGTAAGCAAATACCCCCGTCGATATTCCGGGATCCGTTCCGCGGCGTATCCGAAACAAATATTTCATTAAATCCCAAAATCCAGCGTCGTCATTCGACCGAGGCAAAAGTGGAAGAAATCCGATTTCTAGCAGTTTATCCGAAAAAAGGAAAAAATCCCCGGAGATTATGAGCGATATATAATATCGCTACGAGACATTAAAAGCATTAAGTGATTGAATTAGAGCGAGATGTTCTCCATTTTTCCCTCTTTTTTCATGCGAGGAATGGGAGAGGGGGGCCCTTCTTCAAGGGAGACGCGGATTGAAGGCGTGGGTGGGTTCTGAAAACGGTGGGCCCCTCCCCACCCAAACAGACGATGCGAAAGGCTGGTTACACAGGGACTCACGGGTGCGGACACAATGCGATGGAATAAGACAGAGGAACGGACTGCCAAGCGGATTAAAGAATTGTCGATGGGCGATGGAGGAGCGCGAAAAGGGTTGGGCTGCGGTGGTTGGGGGGGCTTACGTAAGGGGGGAGTTGACAATCGCCCAACGGTTGACGGGACGCTGAGAGTTGTAAAGGTGGCGATGGAGGAAACGTGGAAGGAAGTTCCCAGGGAAGGGATGTCACGGAAAAATTAAAAAATATTGTTTGGGAGGGAAAAACCCGGCGAATTTCAACCGTAAAAAGAAGCGAGTTAGGGGGAATGAGGGATTGGAGGAGGATAGGAGTCGAATTCGAGAACTTTTTCATTCCCATCATTACTCGCTCTCAGTAACTCGGCTCGCAATTTCTTTCCTTCTTCTCTTCATTTAGTCTCTTCCGCCACTCATTCACGGACTGTCTCTTCATCCTCTCCTTCTTTTGCCTCCCAAACTCCGGCGAGCTTTTCCTTCATTTAGTATTTAAAGGAGTCCTCTTGATCTTCTGTTTGCTGGAGGACGGTTCGTCTCGGACTTTGGGGTTCCTTGACGCGATTTTTTGAGGAATTTTATCCGAAAGCAGACATGTCTTCTGTCCTCCTTTGCCAAATGGAATTACGTAAAGACACCTTGGTTGTTTAAGTTATCATACCCTCCAAGTTGTTTTTCCCTAGCAAAATATCATTACTAATTAAAGTGACAGTAATGATCGAGCACGAGTAGTAGTGAAGTAGAGCTAGTTCTCATGTTCTGTGGTCCTGAGTCCTGCGTCGGATTCAAGAATTTTGAAAAGGGAGTTTACTTTCCGTTTCAGCCGTACTGATTTTACGCTCTCTACACCAGACCTAAAAGTCAATATTATATAAGTCTACTTTTCCCTTTAAGGCTAATTTAAGTTTTTAGCAATTAAATTTTGGGATTAAAAATGAATGATTGATTGTTTTCCAGTTCGATTTGTAACATTTTAGGAGAGTGAACCGTAAATCTGGAATACAGATATATACATATAGTTTATAAAAAAACTGATAGGACAGCCTATGTTTATGCTTTGAATTCTCAATATTCAAAAGGTAATTTAATTTTTTTTCTAAAGTTAAGAAATTTTCAACATTTAATTGCCACTAGTTTAGTGAAAACATTATCTATAGCTGTCTAAATCCAGATATTAGTGGAGATATGTAAATGTTTGGACTCATGAATCCGCCTAGCATTTTATCGCAATTTTCGAACTGTTTAACCGCGAATACCTTTTTATATCTTATTTTAGTCTTCGTAATGACTAATACGAGTGATCGTATCACTTCTTATTATACGTATTGCTGATGAGGATAGTTTTCAATTATCCAGAAATAGAGATAACTTTACTGTTTCCCATATTTTAATTCTCATGATTCCCTTAAAGAAATATCAATCGCGTGATACTGTATTTTCTTGTTGGTTCAAGTACATTACCGCCCCTTGTTAAGAAACCTTAACGGAGTAATCACTTTCTCGTGCCGATTAAATACAGATTTCATTATCACAGCACCTTTCAGTGCACATCTCATTCTATTGCAGGAGGAATTCCAATCAGCGAAACACGCTCGACTCAAGCTCCTCATTCGCGATATCTCGTAACGAAATTGACGAACGCCATCTCCATCACAACTTCGCTTTTTTTCCGAGGAGAAAAAGAAGGAAATTTCACTCTCGAAAAAAACTCGTAGCCACGAATGCAATGTCGTTTTTTCTTGGAGCGCTTCCACTGAATCTTCACGTCCGTTGTTTCGGGTTGAATGAGGTGTGATGAATAAAGTCGGGCGTTCAAACTGCACGTAGCGGAGGCAAGAGAAAGACTCCGCTTCGGAAGGCGTACCATACGTTTCTTATAGAACGGCCGTGTAGCAATACGTCCTCATCCACACCACTTCAGCCACCTCCCCCCGCTTCCCTCTCCATTGGCACAACCAGAAGACAGCAAGGCGTCGCCGCCTCACCGTGAAAGGGACTCCTCCCCGCTCTGCGTAAAAACATTTAGACTATCGGGCGAATATTTATCTCCTTCCGCTTGTCTTTGCAAAATGATGCGAAGAGTGGAGTGGTTCTGAAGAAGGCCTTTTCTTCCTCCTCTCTTACCGTGAAAACACAGCGCTGCACTGCGATGAACAGAAAAAAACCCTGGGAACTCTCAACGTGCCCGCTCCCGTTTTTTGTTTTTTCGAACGCTTTTTTTCCCTCGTTCGTTTTCAATCCAATCTCAATCCGTGTCTGGCGCCCGCCCCCGCGTCGCTGCAGGGCGCATACGACGAGTGCATTCGTGCACGGACAATGAAGACGCTCCTGCCATCTGGTTTCACGGTCCATTGGAGTCCGTGGAAGGACGATGAAGAAGAGCCGCTTCTTTTCCCGAGCACGTTTTCTTCTCCATCTCCAATGGGCATCGATTCCACTTTATGTAATTCTTCCGAAGCTGCGGAGACGGGTCGCCTCTTCATCAGCGTTAATGTCTCCGCAGCGACCACGTGTCCGTGTCGTAATTTTAGAGATCCCGGAATTTTTTAGCTCATCCCGCGAAGTGTCGATTTTTTCCTTTGAATCCGTACCACTGCCATAAATTTCTAACTCTTCGTGTGATGGTTATTCGAATGTTACAAAAATTAAATCAAAAGTATACATGTATTTTTCTCGCATATATTTGATTTTTTCTGAAATTAAACAATGTGTATATAATTCTCCGTGAAGATTAGGCAGTGAAATCAGAGAAAAATAGTGTTTGTGAGATAAAAAATGTTGTGAAACTAAGGAAAATGTATGAAGTACGAATTGATGTGTCAAGTATACGTACTTATGCTTTTATTTGTGGTGATATTAACATTTCACTGGAATAATGATAGCCGATCATAATGCCTGACTTTTACAGTATCTAATATAAGATTCTTTTTCACAGATTTTTAAAAGTTGATTAATTTGAATTAATTTATTTCTTACTTTCTTTGCTCCGATTGACAATATGGTGGTATCATCTGTATAATACTAAAATTTGAATGAATCACTCTCGTTTTATCGAATTTTTATCAGATAAATGCATGCATACACTCCTAAATTTTAGATCCGAATACAATGAATAAACATTCAGACAATTTTATTCACATTAAGAGAAGAGTGTGAAAGAGGTCCTAAGTAACTCTCGCACATGAACCTAGGAAAAATATCGAGAGGAGTGCCTGAAATTCATTGGAGAAATGAATATACATTGTCAGTACAGACAGAAATCGATACTCTAAATATTGAGTCCTCTAATATTACTTCGAAGATAGGAGTAAATAGCAAGAAATGTGAAATATAAATCAGAATATATTCTAATGAATTCGTTCGTTGAACTCACCATATTCGTATATGAAAACCTTCACGGAAGAATCATCCAATCTTATCAGCCAACATTTGCGCAATTAGAGAGAATAATCTCCCAAATTGAGGGAATACGCGGGTAAATATTTATGCACTTCGCTCCAACGGGATTCGAGGATTGTTTTTACTTCATTCCCGCAAATGAAAGTTTCTTCTTCTCCGAGTGTCGCACATAGCATCGCTCCGCTTCATTGCCACCTTTTGAGGAACCGAGTCCCTCATCATCGAATTCCTCCTTTAATTTCGCATTGTCAAGGGAAGTGGTTTTTCCACTCTATTGAATACTCATCTTTCAATACTTAAGCACTCTTCACTTCAGCAATCTCAAGAGCCTCTCCCCCATAAACTCCGCCCCCTCTCTGCTCCTCTCATCCTCCCTCCCCTCCTTCTCTTTCCAGTAAAGACCTGGAGTAGTGACCACATTGTTCCTCCCAACCCACATCATTCCTCGCTATCTCCAGCCTAAGCGCCAAGAAGCAATATTTCAATACCTAAGAGGTTGAATTACGAATCTGAGCCTCGTATCTGGAGGAGGCGATAACTGTGAGGTTGTTACTTGCAGTACGCGCGTCTTTAATGACAACGAGGTCGTTGGTTTGGCTGAAGAGTCGAACGAGGAAATTGAACTCTCTCACTTATTGAGAATTTGATAATTTTATTTACATTATTTTATTTTCGGATAATTTCAATAATTTTTCCTCTTTTATCATGTTTTATTCATTGGAAGTACGATCTGACTCAGTCAGTATGCGAAGCAACTGCTTCAAGGCGGAGCGATCAATCGAATGTCAATTTTAGAATTTATTGGAAAATTACAATATTACATAATAGTATTACTAAGAAGAAATCTGTCGTTTGTATTTCAAACAACCAACTGATTTGTTCTGATTAGTTTAGGATATATTTTACTTAAAACTTACAGTTTAAAAAAAACCGAGTACCTAAATTACAGTGTATTCGACAAAACTTTTGCTGAATTTCCTAGTTACCATGATATATTTTAGCACATTTTAACTGAAAAACTTAAATTTAAACGAATATTTATAGTGAAGGAATATTTGATTGCTGTGCTTGCATTCGTATCTTAAAATATTTGAAAAAATAAAGCTTCGAAAAAATAAGAGAATTTTAAGTGTTAGTATTCTTCCTGTTTGGAAATTTGATGATTCGGCGTAAAAATAACAGCCACAGAAAATACGGCCGAAGAAGCAGCAGAAAGTTAGTTAGCTGTTATGCCATCTTTTCCTGTCTGAAGTTACAATTCATTATTAGTTAAGTAAGTAATAATATCTCGTAGTTAGATTTATCATTATTATTGCGAAACATCTTTATAATGAAAAAATCATCGTGCAAGATTGATATCATATAAACACCAGAAAATTAGTTTATGGAGGTCATACTTAATGGATAAATTATTCCATATGATATGTCGTCATCATTAAGGCGACCTTGAGACCTTAAATTCTCTTTTACGTTTCTGTGAAGAGATTAACTTGATAATGTGGCTCCTTTCATCTGGAGCATTGGTCAACTAAGTATGAGTAATAAAAATAATTGTAGGTATCGTAAACCATTTACACAATGATAGGACTTTATGGCGGAAATGTATAACTCCATCGGCAGAGTTTCTTGTTTTCCTTTTACTTTCTAGGAATCCAAATCTTCCATGGAATCTATAATCCTGAATTTGTGTTAGAAATTTAGATTACATCTCCGAACGAATCTGATTAATTACACGAAGTGCACTGTCGCTGTAATTTACAGTTTGGTGAATCATGTTCAGGATTATCTTGCTTCTTTAGAATAATTTCTCCCTTTTGAGTCATCAGACCTGTTCCTAGTTTTTGGATTCTTAGAATATACTGTAATTCAGAGCTCCTCAATCATTGCCGCGGCGCATAGAAGCTCCAGTTGTACCGCTTGCGGTTGGTACCTTATTTGATAAAGTTGGTAACACTAATTAGTTCAATCCATTATAATATATTTTTTCGATCTTGAAAAGGCTTAAAAAGGGCTGCGTAAAAGCAGACTCAATAAAAGCTCTCACAACTCTGCCTTTATAAAATATAATTTCATATGTAACTCGTGAAATAGTAAATAAATTGCAAATCACATATATTGTAACTAGACTATATCCAGTACACATTAAAGAAATGGTTGAATGGGCACAGTTCTCTTTGGAGACATAAATATTGGATTAAAGCCTACTATACCCTTGAGTTTGAAATCAACTTTGCTGAAAAAAATTTATTTTCTGCCAAATGTAATCCAAAACTTTGAGTATGCAATAATTTGTGAAGTGTCTCATTATTTCCTAAAAAAAGGCAGCGCTCTTTTATAAATAAGGAAAATTTTATCCTTTGAAACAAAATTACGATATCGTATTTACAAAAAAATGCGAGTTTTTCGAATCTTTTTATGAAAAATTAGGATATTTTTTTTTGTCGTCGATATCTTTCATTTCAGTAGAGCATATTTTCGAGATAAAAAGTAAACAGTTGCTGTTGGACTCGGTGTGTACTTATAGGAAATAGTAAGTTTTCTGTCGTAAAACATTTCACATACTAAATCTAAATCCCTCAATCCTTCTTATTCTGAAAGAAAAAAAATCGGAGATTAAGAAATAAGAGGATATATTTGTTTTATTGTGGTTTTGAAGTAACTAATGAATCCCAAAAAGGTTTTGATCATCTATAATTGAAGTATAATTACCTTGGTACCTCGGCTATTCGTGTTCATATCAGCCAAAATCCTTCTTCACCTAAATATTAAATCTTCTTTCCTATAAAATAGTAACATACGCGGAAACATCTCAAAAATACTGCTAAAATCAATCATTCAAAAGGGAGAATGAAGTTTACAATTTTTTCGGAATTTTGATTTTTTTATTCGCGCATGCTGTCGCACGTAACTTCAGAAACATTACCTATGAAACCCGAGTCCATATCCATCCGGAAATCGGCGAAAGTGATCTTTGCTAGCAGAATAGTTTATAATAATGTTGAGTCGCGCTGAGGCATCGCTATAATACTTATAGGCAAACTTTTCTAACGCAGCGAATTCCATCCGGATCAGCCGGTCCTGAAAAACAGCTTTGACTTTCTCCTCGGGCTTTTTCTCCGAAACGAAAGAATCAGCCAATCTCCTCTCCTTCATCCACTCTCTTTTACTCCCACGCCTCCGCACTCCATCTTTGTCCCCCTCCCCTTCTCTCCTCTTTTTATTTTCGGCCAACCCGCTTCAGAGATAACATTTTAATTTCGCTCCCTGGAATTTTGAGTTGGAGTCCGAGAAGGAAGAGGGAGTTGTTGGTGGGAGGGGACGGATGATGTGAGGGCAAAGGTCGAGAGTCTGCGGAGAGTGAAGGGGGTTTGGCCGGAAAGAGGGAGGCAATCCGTTGGGGATGTAATGAGCAAAGGAGAGGGAATGGCCGTCCTTTTATGTACGTGCTCCACTCCCGGATTCCGTGATCATAATGTGGATGTTCCTATCGCTTCGTGTCCATTTTATATTCCGCGGCAAAAAATACAGCTCCTCCTTCCGCGACGCTGAGTAACTCGCGCCGAATAAGATGCGTTATTTGATCCGAGTGAAATGTACGGTCCGCTCCAACTGTCTCATCGGCTTCTGCAATTTATGCGGAACTTTTTTCCATCCCTTTTTATTCGGAAGCAGAGTGATATCCCCGCTTTATATTTGCGGATGTTGCTAAGGGTTTCATTTTGCGCGGCATCAACCGCTTACAACGCTTCCTTGCCTTGTTTCCCCTAGACCGGAATTAAATCACCTTGGTTTCCGTTGGCGAGATCGTTCCTAATATTTGACGCGAAGGTCGTTGCATTGCCGCTTGACTACAATTTAGACTGCTTTATTTACGCCTTTTATTTACGTTAATTAATATCTTCGTTAGTTTTGCGGAACTGCAGAAGCAAAATGTTGCTCCGTACTAATTGCTCCGAAACTGGTGTGCTTTTCCTTGAATTGAAAATCGTTATAACTTAAGTTCAGATATCAATACAAGTGCTATGAACGCAAATATCAGGGTCCCTGGCAGAATATAATCGTGGTTGCGATAATGCTGGACAGTGGTTTTAAATTTCAAACTTTTTATACAAGAGATATGAATTTTAGATTTATATAAGATGCAAGAATTATCTAAAATCTTAAATGGGGCGTTTAATCTATACCATAAATATTAATTCAAAAACGTAAGCAAAATATGTCAAGTTATTGTAAAAGGAGATAAGAATATTTAAGGCTTATTTTTTGGAAATAGTGAACACCCACGCAGACTGAAATGAGCAGAAAGTTATATTTTATATAACTTGTTTAGGATTGTGCGAATCCAGATCTTTTACCGTGCATGTTTTACTCAATATTTCCGAAAAGTCAATTAATATAGCTAAATTTTAGGAAGAATGGGGATCGTAAAAGACAAATACTACGTTAAGTATTTGATATATAGAGTGAATAAATTCTATTGAAGTGATAATCTGTATGGGCTCGTTTACTAAGAATCATACGTATCTTTCCTAATGAGTTGAAAAATTGACGAAAATTGCAGTGTTATTTTCTTTCTGATCATTTTTTATCCATAATACACATACTCAATCGACAAGTGGCTATTGTATTATGTTTTCTTGAGATGATACAATCAGAGAACTTAAGTAAATCACGTTTGAGAGTAATTTTTCTCGCAATTCTGTTCCCATCGCCAACATCCAAATATTAGTCGACTGAGTCATTTTGTTAAAACCGAATCCTTACTCGACGGTTTGAAAATTCTCGCCACTCTAAGAAGCAATGGACGAATTGGAGTCCTCTTGGGTCGTGGGAACAAGGGTGAAGTTAGCGGTGAGGGAAGAGGTGATTGTGAGGTTGCGTGGGTGGAAGATGAGGCGGGAAAGTGGGAGGGGTTCGTTCGAGAGTGGAGTTTGAGAGAGGGTTTGAACGGGAGGGGGCGGAGAGGTTTTTATAATGGCCGACCTCTAACGACTGTCCCCTGAGGAATCTCTCTGGGAGTAAGTTAAAGGAAAGGCGACGCCCGATGTAAAAAGGGATGAAAAATTAAACACAATTAATGACGGCATTAATATATGCAATTTTTTGTTCTTCTACGGATGTCGCATATATATTTTCCCTCCCTTCCGAGTTCTTTTGTCTCTTTTGTCTTCCCCTTTGCCCCTGACCCTCTCTCCATCATATCTATCCATCGTGGCAGCTCTTAAAAGGTTCTCTTTTCTAGTTCACCCCTTCCCCTTTTCCCTATCCATTTCAGTCCCTCTACCTTTATTTCCCCCACAAACCTCCATTCTTACTTCTCTTATCGAAGATTGAGATAGATATTCGCCAACGTTCGCTCCCCGAGCACCAGGAGCGCGGTTATTACTCAATCTGTTTATGTTAAGCTTTTTCTTATTCCGACATCACCGCAGGCCCACCGCAGGAAAAAGCCCTCCCATGTTTCTCAGACACGTCATTTACATGTAAATAAATATTCAGAAGATAATTAATGGCCGCTTTTCCGATGATGATTTTAGAGGGAATAACTACACAATGTCCCTTCTTCCTTAGAATTTGGAAATTTCCAGAGTTTAATTACGTTCTTCTTCTAATAACGCTGGAATCCTAAGATGGAGAATCAATAACTGAACGATTAGTCGATAAATATATGTATACCCAGTTTTGAAAAGTATGTACATAAATTATTTAGGAATATATCGAAAGCATTTTAGGAGTAGTTACTCGTTTCTTCTCCGGAGGTACGCCCAGAGCGTGTGCATACCTGAATTCATATCTGTATTGCTAAAATCAACTCAGATAAACATTTCAAAGATACATCGTGCTTACATTGTTTAATCCCAGTTATCAAATGATTTACAGTATATTTATAAATTATACAAGTATTTATACCCTCTGTTATAGTCTTATTTTATCAATAAAATTCAGCTTTTAAAAATAAATTATTAATCTGAAAACAAATAACTAGTTGATTAGAATGCTCAAAAATGAATAACACTTGATATTCTTGTCGAGAGAATTGAGATTACATTGCCCATTGGTTTATCTATGTACACATCTAAACGTTGTAAAAGTTAGGAATAATATTTTTACTTAAAATTTCATCGGTAGTGAAAGTATTCTTCATAGTTATCTAATAGGTTAGAGTGTCCTCCCGGAAAGAGCAGCCCGGGTTCAACCCTCCGTCACCTATTTACACTTCCGGTCATCATTACCGGCCTCAATGGCATATGGGTTATCATGCTTGCACATTACGGTTGAGATTCCAGGTACTGCTGTTATTTGTTTATACATGGTTAATTGTGAAAATGTGTAATTTTTCTAATAAGGAATTTATAAATATTATCTTTTTCATTTGGGTTATCCAGCCCTAGACGTCTTAACGTGAAAATTTCTCCGTCTTTCTACAGTAGACTCTATTATCCGGGTTGATATTTGGCGGAGAGTGCACGAATAATCAAGAAAGACGGATAACCCAAATTTTCTTTTTTATTTCTTGTAATTTTTATAATTTCCGTAAATAAACAATTCATATAATTTGCCCTTATACTCCGTTATTTGCTATTGTTTCATGGACTATTTAAGAGTTTTCTTCACCCAATCGCGAATTTTTTGGCAGCAATTATGTCATTATAGTCGTATTCTCACTGCTCCATAGAAGAGACGAGTTCAGCTTGCACTAGAATGCGAAGTTACTAGTATTTTTTTGTGATTAAATATTTTTATTAAATACCGCGGAAAATTCGACGAAGACTAAAATATCATGCACAAATATACAAACCGGATGATCCGTTCTCGGATGATCAGGAGTTCACTGTAAATCCTTATTCCTGAAGTATTTATCTTTCTTAAGAGATGAAACTATCAATCAAACCGTAGCGGATGACTGATCAATCTTTCGCCACCTGCAGCCTTTTAGTTGACTTACGGAATTTCTCCTACACGTTTTACGCATTTACCGAGATTTTCGCCCAAGAGCTTTGAGCAGATCCTCAGGTAATCCATCATACATAATCAACGTCGTCCAATAAACTCGCATAGACAATCTTTTACCGACGGAAGGATAAGTAGTCGAGTTAGAGCACGGCTCCTCCATCCTGTCAAAGTTAACCAAGCAGCCATGGGACGGCCATGAATCCATGAGTTAGACGATTCGGCCGACGAGGAGCAATCGAAGTATGAAATCGTATAGAGCAGAGAGGAAGGCGTTGTGTGGAGTGAGGGGCAGAAAGGAGGTAATGGAGGGGAGTGGAGGAATGATTCTCGTACGGGGCCCGGTTTTAGTTTCCCCAAAGTTAATCCTTATTCATCTGTATCCCGCCTCGGTCGGCTTTAATCAGAAGGGAGGAAGGGTTAAGGGGGGAGGCGGGAGGTTAGCGATGGGGAAGGAGCAAGGAGATCGGCATGAGCGAAGGGGTGAAAGTGGGGAGGGGGGCGACGATATATAAGAGGGTGCGGTGGGGGGGCCGAGAGGGGGGGTGGAGAACGAGGAGAAGGAGAAATACGGAGTCATCTCCCGACACACACACACATTCACCCACACACATACATAGTTACCCTGAATGAATATTCATGTTCGGAAGGCCCAGATAACAAACTTGGCTTGAGGATGGGTCGAAGGGGGGAGGGGGCGGGGGAGTTTGCGGAGGGGGAAGAAGGGGAGAAGTAGATATAGGGAGATTTCTCTCCTCCCCCCTCCTCCTTATCCTCCTCGGGCCTCCTCCAATGATAACCATTTATATTAATGTATATTTCTCCACGTATCAATGGCTCCCAAGTTTGCCATTTCACGGCGCGGGTAAAATAGAACCCAGGTCTCGCCCCCTTCCTCTCTCCCTTCCATCTTTCTCATCCACTTTCCTTCTCGTCTCTTCCTCACCCTCTCTCCTTGCGATTCCTTCATTCTTTCCGATAAATCTCCTCCGTTTTTTAGCGCGCCCTTTTTATTATATTTCCACTCGCTTATCTTTCCCCCGGTATATAATTGCGTTGCTTTTATTTCGCGACTTTCTTCCACGTGTGTGGCGCCTGTTGGAAAACGCGGGTGGATAATCGTTTAGCACTTAATTTCTTTATTTACGTCATGCGACCGTGGTTATCGCGGAGTATCAAAGGAAAGTGTTTTTGTAAATATCTCTCCCGACGTTTATTTTTTCTCCCCTCTCTCTCTCCCGTTCCTCGCAGTCTTTTCGTTCGTATCTCTCTCACCCTTTCCTCAATCTTTATTCCCCCAACTAATCTCCTTATGTAAATGATTCCTTTGCTCACTTTCCCTTTGGAATGCATCAAAATATTGCCGTTCATCCAGTAAGCGGCCATCTTGCTTTGCATCCTCTATCTGATCGACGGCTATGACTCTAGAAATAATTTTGAACGCTGGTAAAGTCGAATTGCTCACTGAGTTGCTTCAGTCAGCTTCTTACGCTTAGTTGTTTTAAGTAGGCTTTTTCAGTTCTTTAGGAAATTGCAAATTGAGTACATGAAATGTCTATTTAGAGCTCAATAGGTTTTGGATTTATATTTAGTAAATTTTACTTGAGAAAGTTCTAGGAAGGGCAGTGTCATAATGTACTTCATTCCGATTCGCGAACCTGTTTGTCAATCGTCTTTGAGAATGTACTTACCATGCTGCTATGCTATATGAATTTCCCACTTGACAATTATCGAAGAGTACACAACGCCTTACTCTCAAGAAGCATTTCTGAATATTTAACACTGTCTGATTTTGTGAAGAGTACATGCTAAGAATAATACGAAGAATACAAACACATTTTGTGTTACTCTTTTTGGATGCATGAATTGTTCCATGTAGATATTTTCCCCACATTAGCAGTAATAAAGATGAGGTACATCCTTAAACACTAAAGATATTCATATGAAATTCATAAGGAGTTGAGCGTCAGGTGTCTCACGAATTCAGAAAATAGCCGCTCAGACGCTCTGGTCTATTTTGTAAATACTATAGAGATCTAACTAAAATACAAGATTATACAAAATATCAGGATGCAACTAAGAGAGAAAATTGACATGAAGGACGGCCGACCCTAAACTCAATTCCACTAAACCACAAGAAACACATTTTTAGGATTGATATTAACGTTATTCTTCCAGTTTTTATTTACAGAATTACTTACATTATTTTTACATTTATTTTTATTTTTTCCATATACAAAAGTACATTTTCAATTCACCGGAAAAGTACCTAAATCGGAAAGTATTATAAGAATTAAAATATTAAAATAAGGAGATTTCAAATTTTTGCCAATTTTCATAGCTTTACATGCCTAGAGTTCCTTTTAGAAGTTTACTAAGTATCACCTTCTATTGAAATGGGTAAAACGAGTTTTTCCGCTTATTTTTCTATCAAGAAAACTATAAAATGATGCGAAAGTACTGATTGCCAACACATACAAATCTTGTCTATTAAGTGCATTTTGTTCTAATTTCCTTGTCATTTTGTTATGATTTGAACTTGAACTTTACTCACGTACTGATAATTTACTTTAGTTAAGATACTAAATAAAATACATGAATGGTGCATCTGGACAGTTTTGATTGCTAAATTTCCCCAGTTTTAAAGATTATTTGTGGTTCACTGAAATCACAAGTTGTTAATTTTCATCTGCTTTTAGAATATTTTTTATTTAATAAGCTGAACAATTCAATATATATTACTTCTTAAGTTGGATGTGGAGATGTTGAAAAAGGGAGCATTCCAAAAAATTCACATCATATATGTAAAAAGCAAATTTCTGTCCGTCTGTCCATCTGTACATCCCCCTATTTATCTCAGAAACGGCTTGACTTAGAAACCTGAAACAAACTGCATTGTGTTTCTACGATGCTGAAACCCCCAGGAAAATTTTTCTCATTTCTGTAAAAGCCCGGGTTACAACCCAGGAACCCATAATACTTTTCCATAAGAGATGAACGTAAATTACGTTTTCATGACTTGCAGAGATTGTTTCTTTTACAAAATTAAATTAGAAACAATGGTCCTACGAAATTGAGACAAGTGTCACAAGAAAGGAAAATAATCATAGAATCTTATTTTAGTCGTGAATCATTCATATAAATTCGAAATTGCGAGAACTTTGATAAAATAGACGTAAAATTCGTAAAATTTTTCGGAAATAAACAACCCATCCCTTTGACGACCAAGGCAATTGTTGTACATTGATTTCATGAGATATCCCATATAAATGCACGGGGATAATCAGTTAGTATACTTTTCCATAAGAAATGTACGTAAAATAGGTTTTCGTTACCTGCAGAAATTGTTTCTTTTACAAAATTAAATTAGAAACAATAGTCCTACGAAGTTGAGACGTGTCACAAGAAAGGAAAATCATATATCCTTTTTTTAGTCGTGAAATATTGATATAGATCCGAACTTTCGAGGATTTTGATAAATCACACGGACATTTTGTAAAATTTTTGGGATATAAACAACTAATCCATTTGACGACTAAGGCCATTGTTGAATGTTGATTTCATGAATTATCCCATATAAGTGCACGTAGATAATAAGTTCTTATAATTATTACCAGAAATGTACGTAAAGTATGCTTTCATGACTTGAAAACAGTAGAATAAATATTATAAATAATGGTAAGAAATATATAGAATTTTTATCTTACGACGAACTTTTTTTTTGTGCTTAGGAGGACCAGATATGTACGATAATAGATATATTTTTAAACTAAATTAAGTTCCGTCATGCTTGATGGGGGCGTTTATCAGTATGTAAATATCCCTGGATCCGTTTATATTTTAGGAACAGATTGCAAGTGTAGGGCTTCTCCTTGTTTTCCAGGTCACACTCAAGAATTAACTCAAAACTTGCAACTCACTAGATCAATCATCTGTAAGTTTCCATTTCAATTTCTTTTAGAAAGTTCCAACGCCATGAATGGTATAAAATTAAATATTTAAATATTATTACGAAATCCTATTAAATTATGTGACCTCGCGAAACAAAACGCTTAAATAAAATCGGATATTAAGTGCCACATCTCTAGTTTTTATACAGAGATCAGGGTACCGCGGTGCACCGGTTAAGATGCACTATTTTTTTGGACAAAGGGTATTTGTTCTTTAAGTGTACCGTTTTTGAAGATTAAATCGACTGTCGGATTTGAAAACAAATCGTAACTGACATGAAGCGACTCTTTTTCTCGCAATTTACGTAATTTATGATAAAATAAAATAATTTGGATTAATTTATAGATATTAATATTCAAGCATGGTTACGTTGTTAGCATACACAGAGATTTTTCGGTTTACGAAGATAATTCGTCCCGGAATCGTATTCGTCAGACGAAACGAAGCTCCTCAGGAACTCTGAATCCCTAAAAGAACACATGAGCACTTCCAAACTGCCGCCATTCTCTGTCATGCAGAATTAGGAATAGGTAGATACATTTTGGTTGGTTTATTTTGGAAATTTTTATGCTCGCTTGTGCACCCAAATATCCGCGAAATAAGACGCCTAAATCTAAAAGAAAGTCAAAGAATATTCTTGTAAATGTTACAATTCATTTTAACAACTAAACTACTGTGCTAACACATATGTGACTATACTTGTTCGACCGATGATCTTCTATGGTCATAGGCATGCAACGCTATGTTGTCTTAATATCCATAATGATGTAAGAATCCATTTTTAGAAATTCATTCACTAACTTTATGTTTCTCGTGCGTAAGAATTGCGTTTAAAATGTATCATTATAATAACATAATGTTATACCAAAAAACCACGTACTTTAACTTGGTTAAATATGACATAACTGTGGTTAGGCCGAAATGAGTAGTTTCCTTTTTTCATTCAATAACGCTCGTTGTTAAACACTTTCTCATCTACATCAAACATTCTCTCCTACAACTCGATGAAAATCACGGATAACGCTCACTTTTCCATATTTAAGTCTTTCGTTTTTTCCTCTTCACTTCCGTTTGTTACGCGCCCTTTTCGCATCTCATCCTTCGACTTGATCATCCTCTTCTCCTTAACATCGTCTCTCCTCTTCCCAAAGAGCCGCCATTACTTCCGCGGGCGCCCATCCAGACCGCCTTCTCGCCCTGATTTCATATGCAAAGAGTAGTTTAGTACTAATTGCTAATAATAGGATAAGATGAAGTTTGAAGGAGAGAGAGAGAGAGTGGGGATTTAAGGCTAGGTTAGGGCGATGCGAAGAGAGTTGCTTTTGGGGCGTAAGATAGAGGAAGAAAAGGATTTTACGACGGGAATCGTCGAATGGGGAATGGAGAAAGAGGGATAAGGGAGAATTTGGAAGAGGGAGGGAGAGAAATTTATGCAAGAATGGAAATCATACTGGAGAGCTCCGTATAAAGGAGATGATAACTAAAACATATTAATCCTGTGTGTATATTATACTAGATTGCAACTAATTTCCAAACTAGCAACAAAATAGCCGGGAGAAGTTTGCTTTGTCTAAAAATTGTCTTCTAGGTTATATGGAAGTTACTATTATACAAAAACTTCTAAATGCAAATAGAATATCCTTACATCTAACTTTTTATTATTTTACTAGTTTGTTAATGGAAATATTACTACGTAAAACTATCAATGCTCTTCCATTTAAATTAGCCTTCATATTCATATTCATACTCATTCTTTTTTCTTATTCGAGAGCTTGCCAACGTTGAATTTAAGGCTCCTTTAAATCATTCCGATTTACCTAAGAAAAATTGGACATGATTCAGCTATATTGAATTTATTCGTTGTTAAAATTTTTAATTACTTTTATTATTTCCGTAATATTCTAATTGACTTGCAGTTAGCAAGATTAACGATGAACAATGAGTGAGTTAAATATTAAGTCAGTGTAAAGTTCTCAATTCCAGTCACTAGTATATTCCGTCTAAAAAATTTAAAAAAGGCAAAATTTAATTTTCCTAATATTCCAGCAAGCCGACCATCGTTGTTGTCTATCAGTGTTGTGATTACCATTATGATGCATAAAAATTATACTTTATATAAATGTAAGCTGAAACATTTAAATACTCATTTTGGAAGTCGATTCTTTATCATTCATGTCCTAAGAGCAGACGATTTAAAAAATTCCCCAAAATGTCTCTTTTGCAGAAATCAACAAGCAGAGATTTGAGTTCAAGTAAACATTTTACGTTATTTTACACTTTTGCTGAGGATAGCACACGAGCACTTGCCTTGAAAATAGGATAAAGATATTGAAAAATAATTCTATTTTCTCAGCTGCTTAAAGAATAAATAGTCTTTCGAGGACAAGGGTTATATCGAATCGCGGAAGAGTGTAGGCGCAGTGGGAGTTATAGAGAGTGTGTGAGAGATAAGAAGGGCACATAGGATGGCGCAGTAAGAGATGAGGCGATAAGGGTAAGGTGGCGAAAGGAGGAGCACATAAGGGTTACTGGGGAGGAGTGAGAGGTCAAGGGAATGGAAGGGTCTCTCGCAAGATATTCGGGGAGGCTGCTATTGGTATTTATAACGATAGTGCGTGTGTTAATGGAGAAAGTGAGTCCTGTTAGTGCTGCGAGTAAGCGGTGAGAAGTAATTGTGGGAAACAGCAGGCGGACGTGCGTGAAACTAGCCTTTTTAAAACTCTTTTAACACGAAAAAATTGCCTACAAATTAGCGTGAGGTTCTCACCTTCGCCTCTTCATAGTCTACATAACTGCTGAACAATTACGAAGCATTTGTAGTTGGCTCTTAACTGTTAGTACTTATCAAAGTGGATGTCCTCAAAGTGCGTAGATATTTTTTAAGTATGTTAATCATATATAGTGTGAAGTATAATTTGAAAATTAATAGTAATTGGTTTTTATGCAATATACGCTAACGGCGCTGATAGAAAATGATTTTAAGAAAAAAATAGAGCATTTATGTTTCTTTATGTAAAAGAAGACTGCGTATGCTATTAGGCGAGCATTACCATACCCCAGAAATAAGACCGAGCTGCCTAATATTCCTTGCTTCGAAAGATAAATTTGTGCCTTTTTACAAGAATCCATATTTATTCAAGTAATAACCAAAAGTTATTGGAGTACAGAAACCTAAATTAGCATCACTATCAGTAATATTATTTTCGTACAAATAAATTCGTTGATATATAATTGAAGACGTCCTCGTGTGTTTTCGTCGACTTATAAAATATGTCCATCTGGGTGACGGTCTTGACTAGGACTAAAATTGTAAATATTCTGGTTTCTGGATAGACAAGCGGGTAACATGTTCTACTTCAGTGAAAGCGTTCCCGGGTTTGATTCTTTTGGGGGGCCGTACGAAATGACTTCAGTTGTCGAGGCACTTTTAACGATACAACTACTGTAAGCATTCCGAGAAAATATGCAAGGACTTATTTGCAGGTTATACTTTATCTTTCGAGGAAACGTACGTGCCTTTACTGTCATAAATAGAAAAAAATATAATTTTTCAAAATTCCTCACTAAATTTCAAGGGCTTCTTTAATTAATAAACTTATCAGCATTAAAGTCATACTTGCTCCTTACTGTTTAGATCACGAGTAAAGTCAGACCAGTCAAGTTACGAAAAATCGAACATAAATCATTATTTTGTTGAGAGGATAGTACTTAAATATTAGATAGTAATATAATATTAGATATTACAACTACTTGAAAACTTGAGGCATGCATCAAACGCATTGGATGGGGGACGGCGTCGATAAAGTAGAGGGTAGTTGAAATAGCTTGTGGTGAAAGAATAAATCAAACCGTCAGTAGAGAAAAAGAAATTAAATTTGAAACAGAATAGATTGCTATTTAAAGTGGAAGTAGATTTTGAGTTAAGGAAAGAGGAAGTAATGCTACAGAAAAATTAAAATCGAATAATTAAGTTATTGGGCGCCTATACTTACAACGTATGAACTTCTATCCTCTTTTTTTTAAATAAAAGGAGGTTTTTGACATCTGTAAACAAAATAAGAAATCAATTAATGGTAAATAGAGAAATGTTAACTCGCTCACCCTTATAGCATTATGAATTAGAATGCAAGAAGCGGAAATATATATCTCAGAGTAATAGATGCCAGAAGGCTAGGAAAAGAAGTATAATTTCAAACTGTGAGTGCTGATTAGAAAAACAGAAACATATTCGAAGGAAAACGTATCGCCGAATGGAGAGATGAGAGCGTCTCCGAATGAGAAAATTTCAATGGAAAATCCGAGTGAGATGGAATGGAGGGATGATAAAATCACGAGGATGGATAGAGAGGTTCGAGGGGGAGTAGTTATGGAGTAGTCCGAGGAGAGTGTGAAGACTGGTTCGGTGTCGCCCTCGAGTTATACGATGGAGCAATGGTTACGGGAGGGTCGCACGATGTGACGTTAGTCTCATATGCATACATTGCCGAGGAAATCCTGCAACACTCCCTCCTCCTCATCCGCTCTCTATACTGCCTCTTTGCTTACAACTTCTCCGTTAATTCTGCCCCATCCTCCACTTCGATCCATTCCGCATTTTTACGCCTTGCGAATCCCCCTTCCACACCCTCGCCAATACAGTTTCGCCCTCCGCTCCTTCCCCAGCTTCATTTAATATCTATTCCTCCCTTCCGTCGTGTATGAATTTCTGTCTCATTGCAGCCCAATGGACTCGTTGCCTCCCACTTGGAAATGGATAGATGCGTCTTTGTCGTTTTGTATGCATGGATTCCCGTCTGCAATTAAAGGCGGTTACTTTTCAATTCGTCTACTTGCTTAGAAGGGCGTCCAAGAAATTTTCTCCAGGCTCGATTTTCCGTAGAAAAGGTTTGTCCTTCTTTTGGGAGGAATTTGATCAGAAAGTTTCAGTTACTCGAATACGGATTTGGCAGTTAAGTTTAGTACAAATGCCACTATATTATTTTCTCATTTGTCCTTTCTGCTCATTACCATCCTGAGATAAGCTAATAAATATTTATTCTAAGTTTTCTGAGTTTAGTCCAGATTATATAGTCATTTTTGAAATAATAATTAAAAATGTTAGATTAATTTCCGAACGCTATCATGTTTGCATAAAAGTTTCTTTTTAAAATACATTTTTGTTAATATTCTATCTCAACTTTACTTAAATTTTATTGTTTCATCTACAAACTTAATTACATACAGAGAACCGTATTTGG
Source organism: Ladona fulva (assembly GCA_000376725.2). Taxonomy (NCBI): domain Eukaryota; kingdom Metazoa; phylum Arthropoda; class Insecta; order Odonata; family Libellulidae; genus Ladona; species Ladona fulva. The sequence continues at coordinate 894,119 of KZ308205.1, read as the reverse complement.
CGAAAATTGTGACTATGAAGTCCCACCTTCCCTTTAACCTATCTGTTTGTTTCCTATCATAAACATATATATTTTCAGTGCACTTCCGGAATTTTCTTATCTCTATCAAATTAAATTCTTTTAGAACATTTTCTCTATTTCTGCTTCCACACAAGGTAATATGTGATTCAGGGGTCTAGCAAAGAACATCTGCAAAATCTTCACCAATATCTTCATTTATATTTTTCTGGTAATTCCCAAGTATCGATAAATGTTGATGTTATATCAATCAAAATATTAGGATTATTGCTTTTAAAGGTCAGGGAATTTTTATTTGTGATGATTTCCTAGAAAATATACAAAAGCGGCCAGTTTCGAGTTACATGGAACACTTCTACGATTTACATGCTCGTGTTTAAAATTTCACCTTCATATTTTATTTCCATCTACTTTGCTACTTTGCATTCATTCGACGGGGATAAGATAGGGAGCGAAGCATCCGAAAGCCAGAAAAGGATTGGAGGATATATATGTCGGTGGGGTGAGAAGTATTATTTCGAGGAATGCCTCTTCGGAGTCACCCTCTAAACCTCGTCGTCTGAGAACTACTGTCTCACCTATAGTCGACCCATTCCTTCTCTCCTCCTTCCATTAACTCTTAATACCTCTCCTCGCATGACCCTTGCTCTCACAGAGTAAAGACGAACATTAACTTCGGATTGTTTCAACCCGTAGCCGATCTGTTCATTGGTGGGGGGAGTCTTACGATTCATCCGTTATCCTTTGCTTTCCATATTGTCATCCGACCCTTTCACGTGATTACTGCTTCTCTACTACTTGAATACCTTAGCCAGATGAGAGTATGGATACTTGGATACCTCATAGAAGTCGGCATTAACCCGATTTGTACTATAGTTTTGGACCGACTTTGCTTTTTATGAATAAGTTTAAATTATTATTACTGGACGACTTACTCGAAAGAATATTCGAAGAAACTAGCTTGATATAAAACTAGTTTGATATAAAAGTGTTCCTTCTTAAAGTATAAAGCGTGATCGCAGACCTAAAACCTTTAGTACTCGTAACTCCTTTAACTAAAAGTCTTGGTGGTTAAGTATTAAAAGAATCATGGGAGACTGGAACTTTTACCATCTCAAAAGGTCGTCTCTCAATACATTTGGTGGTTTGTAAAATTTCGACTCTGCCATGTTCCTTAATGGAGTCCTATAACGAAGTCACGTCCAAAGCGTTTGACTAGTGATGTCTTAATTATGTCAAAACGTCAAAATTGACTGTTAGTAATTTAATATATGTCAATACCAATGGACAATGACATGACGTTGTGTACATGGGAGGCTCTTTGAAGATGAGGTTCGTTATTATGCATTACAGGGTCGTAGCCAGATATTTCTTAAGGGAGGGTTCAAAATATGTTTATAAACAAATCACATACTCTATTTGTTCGCAAGTTTTTCGCCACTCGTTCCTTGTTCAACCTGAAGTGAGACCTAGGGCGGGGTCCGGCCCCCCTGGCTACACCACTATATTATCGTTTCCTTAAAAAGGTGTTTTATAGTAATTAACATCTAGGTTAACACAATTATTTTAAACGTGAAATGAAAACTAATAAATGAAAGATAAATGGGTAAAAATATACGATACTTTGATAATACTTTTCTTTGATATACCATTGGAACTCCTCACTTGACCGGCTTATCTTAATCCAAAATCCCAAAAACCTACCCATTAAAGGATTCTGACTGAATTGCTTCATATACATCAAATAACGGTGAAGAAATCTCATTGCATTTTCTTCTATTTTCAATGTCCTCTAGCCTTAGAGAATCCCTCTGATGTTCACTGAAATGTTTGCTGTTGCTAATAATAATTCAAAGTAGCACGGGCCCTTCCCTTTCTAATCTCATTATTACATTAAGTCGAAGTAATTGAACTTCAAAATCACATCTTGCTCAGTGAAAGTCAAAAGTCTGAGTTCCATTTCAAGGCTATTTCCTTCGGAAGGTATAGAAACCCTCAAACGTTGCTAAGGTAGTTAATAAGGGAGTGTTTTGAAATGAAAAATCGGAATAGGAAGTGCGCATAATTTAAAAGTAATTAACGATAGTACAGCTAGCGTCCGAAACTTAAAGGATTTTTTTTAAAGTTTGAATATATCCTATTATTCTTAGTTTTCTTCCCTTCCTTTGAGAAAAGTTAATTTAATTAAATCAAAAATTAAATTAATAAGGGAAGAGAAAGAGTTGGGATACAAAACAATAGCGAGGCCTCTGTTAGAATATGCGATATATATATATATATATATACACCTATATTGGAGCTCTATGATAAAATTAAAGAGATTGAAAAAGTGCAACGGAAATCTGCTAAGCTTGTATTAAGGAGAAATAAAACTATTGACAGCGTACGGAAATGTTAGAAGTTTTCAGCTGCGAAAAATTAGAAAAAAAGCGAAGGGTAAACCGATAAGTAAGCACCTTCCAGGTAAGAAACGGAGGCGAGGCATGGATCGAGTTAAAAAGTAGATTATAAGACCCATATTACATTGCCCGAGGGGATCATGAGCAGACGTTAAAGGAGGGAAAACAAAGAACAGATATCGCGAAGCATTCCTTTATTAACTGAGTGGTTAAAGAGTGGAATATTTTACCGCTCTTTTTCCTGCTAAATATTATACAGTAAGCCGTTACGGAAGATTAATAATGAAGTAATTGTAACACTCTCACGCTTCTCGTCTTTACGAAATAACAAACAGTTCTTCTCAAGACAGTCGCTTAAACTACAGTTTTTCTCTAACTTTTTACTTTCATCGTTCTTGGAGGGACACGCATACTAAAGAAATAAATATGACACTGTGGCAAATGAAGGCAAACTCTCTCCTTGAGTTCGCTATAGCTTGTAGTCCGGAGCGTTAGGGTTTTATAGCCAAGCACATTATTGCTTCTGCCGGCGTCTTGAAATGTTTTCGGAAAAGGGAAGGAAGGCCCCGAGGAGTTAATGAAATTTAATTAACATTACTCAGATCCACACCACCAGGTCCCATCCCAATTCTCTTCTCCTTGAAATAACTCCCGATCTCTTCTTCCCCCACCTTTCCAATCCATCGCACACTCTCGAACTTCCTTCGCTGTCTTGATATGCTCTCAGCGGAAGATCCCATTCTTCCCCACTTCATCGTCTCAATGCTCACTTCCCTTCCAGTCTATCAGCCATTTTGTTTTCTCTCAGCGAAATTTTAATGGCCGGAATAAAAAGCACAGAAGCGGAGGATTCTATCCTTGTGCGTGTTACTTTTAATATTCAACGAAACATCCAATGTTTAGGTTGCAAGGGAAAGGAAATCATTGCTAAAGTAAAAGCAATCAAAATTCTTTTATCTTTGCTTGCTCAATTGCAATTGTTTATTCAGTATATACAATTTTATATGTTTACCAAATAGAGAGAGAATTTACAATGCTAAGATATTTCTTCCCCTTTTTAAAAACATAAGAAATCCCGGAATAGGTATCATATCACAAAGAGTTTAAAGAAGCTCGACAAATATATTTTTCAAATCGTTTTCAGATAGTTTCTTTGATCATTAATATCATGATTAGTTTTTATAATTTTTATAATTGTTCTCATCTCATAATATTTAGTTCAACCGTGGGCGAGGAATGCACAACGCCGGCAGATTGTAAAAACGCGGATAATAAACTTATCTTTGAAGAATACAAAGTGTGAAAATGTTGTGAGAAAGCATAGTTTTATTAAGATTACAAACTCTGTCTTTTTATTCGATGTCCTAAATATTTTCCCGGGATGTCGAGGCATTGAGTTTCGTCTTTGACTATTTTTCGTTCGGTAACCTTTAGATATATTTATAAAAATACTTATGACTCTGATTTAACCCTTTCGCTTTCCAACAGACATTTCAAATCCAGCCAAATTCACTTTTTAAAATGCCCCAGTTTTCTGGATGCCGAGGTAAAGATAGAAACTAAGTTAGCATGCCCGTAGAGAGTAAGCACATAGGGCAATGAAGTGAAGCGAAAGCGCGTAGACACTTCAGCAGCCATTAGCCCTCCGATGGCTATTATAGGGCCATGGGCGCTCATGGAAATAAGGTTAAAGACGTTATCAATATCCAATCCAATATCCAAAGGAGGAATCTTATAATTCTCAATATTTGAAGCATTCAAACGGTCACTTGCGACTATGTGCCATTTATGTGATTTTTATAATCGATATATTTTCATAATGAGACTTCATGCTTCAATCAAATCCGCGCGTGATATAATCCATTTCTGCATTGAGGTAATACGCTGTTTAGTGTGTAGGTGTTTTTTTATTTGTGGTGTGTGGACGGCTAGGGTAATTTAGCACCATTTCTAGTTTAGATTACTTGATCAAGGTTCGATTCAGATCGAAACCAAGGCGTTCGTTAATAAATAAATAAGTAAATAAATAAATTAAATTAAAACATTCATTGAAAATGTTGGGGTTAAAATCCTTAAAATACGTAGATATCTAGTTATTTCACTCTATCTAGAGTGAAATAACTAGGTGTAAAAATAGAATTTAGAATGTGAGGTTTACCCTTTATTTGCCTATGCGGGAGCTTAAGAGGTTTAAATATTTTTGAATAGCCCTGTTTTTCTTAGGAAGCACAGGGCTCTCGAGATGGAATTACGATCGTCGCCAAGCTCTGTTGCTAGCCTTCCTCTTATGCCCAATATTACTTCATTAAAGATCATTCATACAAACTGTGCATTCACACTGATGTCGATTTGAAAAAAGTAATGTGTTCATCCACCTCACTACCGATATGTGAACATCCCTTTACAAGTAAGTAAGTTTACATAAAACCCTCCGTAAGTTGGAAGTATCACGTCTATTGTGGAGCGTGAAATACAACTGAGGACATTTACCGTAGTTACATTCACATACAACTTAAAATTGAAAGAATAAGGAAGAAACAATGAGGAAGAGCCTTTCCAGCGAGGACAGGGTATTTATAAGATAATCGGACACAGCAATACAAGAGAACGCTCTACGCATATAGCCGTCGCATAGTATTAAAGCCTGTAGTATTTAAGGACAACTAATGTTTATTTTTCTGGTAGAATCTCTTAATTATCTTAGAATCTCTTATTTTTCTAGTTGTATCTCTTCTGGAGTAGTCATTTCTACTAGTACTAGTAGTTCCCTCCTGATGTGCCTAATTTAACAACGGGCATCCACCTTATCGCAATGCTATGCGGAAGATCCTGAACCTTAGTTGATATGAACACGTACCGTAGGTGATCAGGATGTAGGGGCCCCTCGCGGGAAAAGTCTGAAAATAAGGGGGAATGAGCGGGGGCGCGCGCGTCGGAGGCACAGATGGGTAATGGCTTATTTTTCCGCCTCGGAGAGTCCATTCTGCGCTCTCTTTGGCTCCTCCTGATTTGCCGATCAAAAATTCATGCGGCCGCCCGCTTCGACTTTGAAAAGAGATCACTCGCTGCTGACCGCCGCAAAGTCCCTCACTCCATTTGCAGGAAAAAACACGGCCGTGACTGCGATTAGGGAGGGTGTGGGAAAGAAAAGCTCTGTTGGGAGAAGCACCAGTGCTTTGGGAAGGATTATAAGAGGGTATTAGGAAAAGGGAAAAACATGATCATGGTCAAGAGGAAGGAGTGGCGTGGCAACGAAGCCATTTTTAAGTATTCCACACCTTTATTGGTCCGCGTGTGGAGAAATTCCTTCCTTAGTGCCGATGTCATTGTTCTTGGATGGACTGTCTTTAATTTTCTATTACATGTACATACAGGTATGCCTCCCTTCAATAATAAAATCCTTTCTTTGGTATAAGGTAATGTAGTATCATCCTCAGAAATCCATCCAATAAGTGATGTTCAGTTCGGAATTAAAAATTGTCAGTGTCATATGTCAAAGAACGATTAATGAAGAAATATTTCAAATGTGTTTTACAAAATTAGAAGAAAACGTCTAAAAATTATATTGTGGAAAAGTAAATATAAGGAGACTTTATTTCTTCAGTGCTCACCTTGGAAGAAATAAAGGCGAGATATCTCATGAGTAGTTGGGAGTCACAAATATATTGGGATATTTTGTATTCACCTTACCAGTTAGTGCCGTCATCCCACCGGATTTGTTTTCTTCAGCTTTTGATTACAAAGACTTAAAGCAAGATTTGTTCATTCATACCTAATGTTCCACATTACCATTAGAGTTGATGAGGTGTTAATACTGACTGATTCATGAAGCTCACTGTTAAAAATTCATAGAGATAGCTGATTTCATGAACAATCATGGACGAGTATAGGTATTAATGCCGTCCTACAAATGAGAGTGGAGCTAATCTATTTCATATTCAGCTCTCACATTTAATTGCATTGCCCTTAAATATTTAAACTCGAATTCCAATTTAGCTAGATATTTCCAACGTCATCTTGAGTTTAACCAATAATAATAGCTAATAAGAAACTCAGAGCAAGAAGGGAAATATTTTTCGAGTTTTCGAGTTTCTGAAATAAGCATACTGGGTTCTATTCTAAGGAAAATTAAGTATCAAAAATCTTTGTCTTTTTCGGTTTAAAGACGCAACGATTCTGCTACAGTTGCTCACTGACCCAACAATAAACGACTGCTTCAGCGACTCTTTGCAGAACGTAAGAGGAGATGATCTTGCGATACAACTGGAAGGGATTAGCTTTGTCGACATGCCGTGGGTTTAATCAAAGGGAACAATAAAAGGTCTTTGGCTAAATATCTTCCAAACCCTTCCAGTCGCTCCTATTGTCCACCGCCTAATTTTCCCCCACACCTTCATCAAATCTTCCCTTGGTATTGCCTAGCTCTGTCACCACCTCATGCTAACATTCTTTCCCCCTTCCCACCCTCGCACCCCCTGCCACGCATCAATTATTTATCGGCTCTTCTCCGCAACATCACCGCCCTCTGTCGAATCAGCCCATTCTCTGTGCTTGTCATGGATACGATGCGTGTTTGCCTTGGAAATAAAGGAGGCTTCGTGTGCACCCCGAGAGCGCCCTCCGCATTTTCACTCCGAATCTTTCCTTTGCGTTTCGCTTTCTTCCTCATTCAGCCGATCGTTTCCACTTAAACATTTAGCTCTATAAACTCCTTCAATAGCTTTTTTTCTTCAGGAAACCGTATCGCTTGTTACTTGATATAAATCTGTCGTCCTAGGTTGATATTTGTAATAATATTTGCTGAGATGGAAACACGAGAAAGAACGGAACATTGTCGGGATAAATCTCGTATCTATTCAATGCGTAATAATACGTACAAATGGGGTCGCTATCTTATTAGTAACTATGATAATTATAAATGAATTAATAAAAATAGGATGTAATAATTGATTCGTTATCTATTTGATCAATGTCAGAATTCAATGATAACATTCTGGGTCAAATTCCTCCAGCTTGTGTAATGTACTTACATAAGATAAATAAATAATTTTTAAAAACAATAGTGTAATTATATTTACACGCTTGGCCACCTTCGTACTTTCAGCCGCCCTTTAGAGGGAGCCTGCCACAAAACCGTGGTGGTCTGAAGATCAACCATCTCTGGACCATCGAAATTTAAAATTATCCCCAGATATCATTCCATTATTTAATTTATTCGTAGAAATTAGCAGATAGGAAGTTGCAAAATGTTCCTTCTTTTTTTTCGAACACAGCCCTATAGGCGGCTGATTTTGCTGAAAGATTTAAATTGGTGCGGAGGTACGCCACGCTGCCCGTGAACAATCCTAGGCGGCCCCCGTGTGTCCTGGGGCGACTTTCTTCTTTGCTTACCATCTCAAGCTGGCCATGTTCAGAAGTGGTCACAATCGGATGCATCGCATTCTCATGGGGTATCCTTTGCCTTTTCTAATTCTTTCCAAAAGAAGAAGAAGGCAGAAAACAGTAATAAAGTTCTGCTTTTTCTAATGAGATGAGATACTCTCGCAGATAATAATCCAGGTAATGGGTTATAATTTTTCTTCCGCTTATAACTCTTCATTCGCATTTTTCCTCGCCTCTTTTTTCGTCCTTCCCCTTCATTTTCTCTCATTCTCTTAATCCCATCATTATTCCCGTATTTCCCTCCTACTAATCAGTTTTTCTTCAAAGGATCTTCGAAGCAACAAATCTCCAAGGTTTCCCCTGATCTTTCCTCGCCTTGCGGAAACGAGATTAATGTGTGTGTATTAGTATTTTAATGAAGTTGTGCGTGAGTACTGAAATTTTTCGATGAATAATATAGAGAAATTATCTTTGAAATATTGAGGAATAAAGAGCAAAAATTAAACCGCACTGCTTGTGACTTGGAAGAACAACCTGCCCTTTTTCAGGGAAATACTTTTAACTACTAGAAAAAAACTACTTTATTAAGAATATGCAATCGCTTCCTGGTTGTTTATAAGTGATCTCTGGATGAATTTTCCCTGCAGTTCTTAGCAAATCTAAATTTATGAGCATTTCATCTCAGTGTGTCGTGAAGCATTACGGTTACTGATTATATGAGGGACATATCATGTAAGCTTTTTAGTATGTATTTGTCCCCAAAGAAAATTGGGAACATAATGGCTACGTCATAGGATTTTTTCTCTGGTATATAATTGGGGAAAGTTATCGTAGATTTGAAGAGGCTACTTATAAGAATTAACATGCAATGCGATAAAAAATAACATGCGGCAATTGGGTTATGGCTATCTTCTCTGTGAATAGCGCTGAAAAAGTTTTCATGAAGATGAGTGCAGCAAGACCAAAATGTTTGATTTCCTTATGTGGATTGTCATTCGATATATAATTCTAGGAGAATGATTTGTATTATGGAGCAGAACTATGATTTCCTTGAATGAAATAGATAAAATGGAAATTCATTATAAAACATTTTATTTATTTACCTGGTAACCTCATAAACATCCATTTATTGGACGATTACAGGAGAAGCATAAATAGTAACGAGAGAGGAGCAATCATAACCATACCCTAAGTAAAAAATCCGATTAGCTGGTACTCGAACCAGAGAAATTAGGATCGGAGCGGTAGGTTGGAGAGCATGCTAACGACTCAGCCACCGCGGAAGGCCATAATACATAATATTTGATAGCAATGAAACCGGTTTCGCTGCAAGTCTGCATAGTAAAACGAGAAACAGGAAAGGACACAACATAAATATAGCAGCCTTGCTGCGAAACTGGTCCAGTTTCTATCGCATTTCTAAGGGTCAATTGATTTATGAAGTTTTTCATTGTAATTCAATATCACAAAGTAAAGCTTAGTATAGTTCCTAGGATACTAAAGACTTACAGTTGGATGATGCATGTCCTAAAGGCTCATATGCTCTTATGGTCGAAAAGAAATGGATGTAAATTTAAAATTTTGGGTGATGCTTAAAGAGGAGGAAGAAACTCACCCATCATCAAACATCAAACTTGACCCATCAGATCAAAGAATTTTTAGTCCCATTGATTATTTTAGGATACTAGATAACTATCGAAACCCATACGTTATCAAAGGTATCTATTAACACAACTTCTTCGCCTTAACATTACCATTTCATTAAATATAATTTGTGATGACGAGGAATTTGGTTTAGTCGATTTTTTTATGGTCGTATACCATTCCTGCCGCCAAATAGGAAAATTGGGATCCCACCGGGAGCGAACTCGGAACCTCTTCCATTAGTGTTGGACGCACTGCTTCTTAGGCTAAGCGGAAGCCTAAGGCGTTGTTTACCACTAATTTCGAGAATCACCTTTTGCTGGATTTTGAATAAGACGCGACCGCGCTCAAAACCACCACTGAGAGCTTCACAGGCTTAAGGAATAAATCATTAAAACTCCGCATTATCTTTGCGTAAATGTAGGCATTTAGTCTTCAGCAGAGCCATTAACCCCACGAATAACTCTCATTCGTCTTTATTTTGCGCGAGGCGCTTCGCTAATTTTTATTCCTTGTTCTGATCCCTCGCGTCTCCTTCTCTAGCGTCTTTCCAAAATGATGTATTTATGCACATCCCTCCCCTATCGCCTTCTCTCTAATTTATCCGCCCCTTCCCCTCGCCGTCACCTCTAAATCATGCTTAATTAAAACAAATACATATCTTAATTAATCGCCGCCACCTCGGATTCCTCGCCTCTAACACATCTCCCCTCTGAAAGGGTTTTTTCGGCCCTGTCGACGCTTGTCTATAGGACCATCATGTCGGCACTAGGACGATGTCCTTGTAATAATTTTGCTCATAAAGAAACTTATTTTAGGCTTCTAATGGAGTCATCATCGTGGTGTTATGACGAGAGATTAGGTAACTCTCCCTCATTATTTCCTGGTTTCCGTTGCGCACGGTTCAGCGTGTTTGCTTAGCAATGTTGAGGTTCCGGGTTTAATTTCTACTTAGATTATTGCTGTTTTAGTTCGTCGATAACATGTCCAAGGCAGGAATGGTCTCTCTAGGAAAAATTTTCTTAATAAATATGGGATTATTATTTTCATTTAAAACGCAAATTCGTTCTTATAATGTTTTCTCTAATTAATAATAATGCTGCGTCCAATGCCAAAGACATGTCTTTGAAAAAGTTTTCGTCACCGACTTTTCCCCACAATTTCCGATTTCTATTCTTTCTAAAAGTCTTCATTGATCATTTATTTCACAGGTGAACCTTATGCCAATTCCCACTTCAAACGATTTCTGTTTTTTCCTAGTCTTCTTTAATTTTTTTGTCATTAAATATGCCTTAAATTAATTTATGCCTTAATTAATTATGGTAGATCTCTTTCCACGCGAAAAGTTCATGCAATTATCATAGACTAAAACTTTTCCTTCTATTTCAACTTCCTCCTAATATGTACATTCCATCAATTCCTTAATTACCCAAGAAAAGTATGTCTTGTTTTCCCCTCAAAATTCGCAAGGCATTCCGCTGATTATTTAATTATTCTTGTGATAGGATTTTTTTCTTTCTTGCACGCTTAGAGCTTTGGTGGAATGTAAATGAGCTTACATCGAACAAGACTAAATAGTTCGAATCCGTCAGTCAAGATATTCCCACTCTTAAGAAATATACACTATTACTAAAACATAGAAATTCTAACTAAGCCCCTTTATAGCCATGTGTGTAACGGTGAAAGCAGTTTTAGGCTCTATTCCCGGTGGAGGCTCACTCACGAAATGATCTTATCTGTCGAAGCACTTTTAAAATTATAACTCCTAGCAATTCTGAAGATATTGATGAAAATTTGGTCAGACCACAAACAATATAAATTTCCTCGACAAATTCTCTTTACGAGAAAACTCTTCCACTTCCGTTCAGTGGCTCTTTACCTCGAAATTACCATAACTTTATTATTTCCTCCACATGCTCCAGGAACGCAGCTCGGGGCACCTTTTTTCCCAAAAGGTTATACGAGAATAACTTTTCATTTGCGGCAACTGAATAAACCGATACAATTTTTACCTCGCGGAGATGTTTACGCATTAACGGTAAAAAAACTTTCAGTCGGCGAGAATTCTCCCGCTTTTAATTCTCATAGAAACGGTGTTTCTTACGAGCGCGACAAACTCGCCCCGATATTTCCCTCGTATTTATGAGTATTTATACGGCCCACAGATTATCATAAACTCCCCCCCTACCACACTCCACCCCGCCTTGATCTTCCTACATTTGTCTCGCGGAAAAAACTCCCATCGCCCCTTGAACTAATGCATCAGCCACTTAATTCGAGGCAAGCCGAGCCGACTTCCACTCTATCAGTGGAGTAGAAATGGGTTTCTCCTGTACCTGAGGACGGGGTGAGGGAGAAAAACAAACAAAATAATTAAACCGTTTCCTACTTGCTCAAGTTCTCTCGGCCGCAAAAGTGAGTTCCAGGACATCCTCTTCGTATATACGCGAGCGGCGCCCGAACACTCCCCGCGTGTCTGAACGAAACGAATGGCTCCTGTTAATTGTGACGTTTCCCCAAAAAATGAGGATAAATTTTACCCAAGATATGGTGGGCAACACGTTTTGTAAAAAGAGGGGGAGTCGCAAGGAAATCATCGTGGCCGAAAAATTACGGGGCACTGTTCCTCCAACCTCTTTTCCTTGAATGTGCTTTATTTGCTATACTTTTGTTTCCTCTCCATGAATCATATTTAAAATTTGCCGCAGTGCCATCCCTTCTTCGTCGCTACGCTTCTTCTCCGGGCTCAACTTCTCCCTCTCAACCGTTGGTTAGGATGGATATAAAATATCGCAAAGCGACGACGACGGAAAAAAAGGCGGGCGGCAACTTAGTTTTAAAAGTGTCGTAAATTTTAATAGTGGCTCTTAATTAAAACATAAAAGATATATATCCTTTAATTATTAACTGCAGTTAATCTAGCTGCCCACTAATGGAGGTGCGGTCCATTTAGTTCTTAAATTGGACTCACCTTTTATTACGGAGAGGTTGCCGTGAGAGCTCGTCCAGGTAGATTTTGTTTTTAGGGAATGGACAAAGTTAATCTGCTCTGATGCCATAAGACCATCCCGCAAGAGTTGTCCTAATGCATATAAATAAGAGGGAAAAACTCCTCGGAAGCGTAGGTGCTTTGCATCCCGCTCTTCTGAAAATGCGACCCGAAAACTCCAAATTCGATTCCACGACGGATTGTAAATTTATCTCATTTATCCTCGGAACCGCGGAAAAATCGTTTGGTCGGCATCTGCTCTAAGGTTATTCGAGTCTTCAAATTTATTTTTTCAACATCTTCTATCGATCCGAGAGCTTAATCTGATGTAAAAACAAAAGTGAAGGTTTGGTGTTGAAATATCGTTCGAATGGAATTTTATACCTGATTCCAAAGTAGAATGCAAAAAATATTAAGAGAAATGATGATAAAATATCGATTCCTGGGTTTATTTGAGACAGTCTTTTGGAGAAATCGTATTTGCGATTAAGTCCATTAAATAGTCGAAACAGTTTTTTTATTTCAATAAAATTTAATATACTCTAATTTTTTAAATGTGATGTTAAATGACAAATAAAGAAATTTACAAATACCTGAGCTCTTAATAGTTTATTTTATCCAATTATGAGAGTAAACATACCCTTAAGAGATTTTCGCTCTATTTCCGGTAAGAGGTATTGTTAGTTTATAGGTAATTACAAAAGCGGTCCTCTTCTGATTTAAACTTCAAAAGTTCATCCAGAGCTCGTCCAAGATCTTTTTTGTGTAGTCATTTTGGATATTCTTTGACTATTAATGAAAAATACCTCTTAATGAGCACACTAATACCTTTACCTTAAGATGATAAAAGTCCATGTAATTATTGGTTTGAGATATATGTGCCTATGAGTTCTCACTAACCCCAAGGAATGTTTATCCAGTTATTCTAGCAGACTTCCTTGGAAACATATACAATATTGCTTAAAAACATTCGAGATATCCATACACCAAAAAATGCGATTTAAATATCATTTTGGTAGTTATATATGTTACTATTGCCTACGATTTGAGTCTAACATATTTTGATGAACCGAGAGTTTGATGTTTTTTTGATGAGTTTTTTAATGTTATTTTTTTCATGTCCAAGTGAAAAAATCGGAGAGTGGATCTCAAAGAATTTTGGCCGAAGGCATTAGTCGACTGCGTAAAATAGTAATAACAGGTAACAAGAAACGGTGCAAAGGAACAGATGAATTAGGCTTTCAGAGGAAGGATAAAGCTATCGAATTAACTTGTTGAAATATGTTAATACAGAAACCTTGAAGATAAGGTAAACGAAATGGCGGGAGAAATTAGAAAAAAAAATTGTAATTCTGAAAATCTAATTTATAACTTAGAAAAAAAACTAGAAATTGTATCAAAGAAACCTGTGAAACGCAATTGGTATCACTCAGAATCTGTAAGAAAAGAAAATTATGATCTCTCAAAATGGCGCTCAATAAACAAAATTGAGATATTGACCCTCGAATCAGAGAAACGTTTTCCTATAAAAAGACTTTCATAAGCCGTGTATCTATTATTATTATTATCAATCAAAGGCTGCGGTGTGGAACCTATTTCACGGTGGCAACCGTATACATAATTAACATCATTCCTACATCATAATATATACCCAAAATACGTACATACTACATAGGACACAATATATACCCCAAAATAACTACAATATACAGCTCAAAATGACACATTAAATGCAATACTAATACAGTTATGTAATCATAGAGTCAACTTATGTGGGTGGAGTTAGTATTCTGCCTGGTATTCACCCTAGTCGGGAGGAAAACCCCTCCAAAACCTCCCGAAGGCAGTTCGTCGTACAATTTCACATACGATTACAATTACAAACATATATGATTGATTACAATTCCTAACCATATCATTATTATTACATCTTACTATTCACACAAGTCGATTATCACAATAATATATTTTAAGGCATACTTTTTACAATCTATTTAACCGTTCAGTTTTCTAATTCTATTTATGAGTACGCTACGGGATTGGGAAAAAGGTTCTAGAACTTCCTCAAGTAAACTGTTCCATTCATTTACGGCCCTATTTAAGAAAGAATACTTACAAATATCTGTCCTCTGTTTTAGCGAAGATATTTTATACTTATGGTCCCTTTTTGCGATATAATCTGGTTCGCGTAGCCTGATCTTGAGTTCCCTAAGTGACGGTTTTCCGATAAGAATTTCATAAAAAATTAGTAAGCCGTTTTATTTTACGTCTGTCTTGTAGTTTTTATCATCCTAACTCTTTAACGATTCCTGATTGATCAAATTTAATGGCCGAAGGAAAGAAATTAGTCTATCAATATTTGATGGTTACACCACAACTGAAGATAAGTCGCAAAGATTCTTGATTTTTAAAAATTTCAGTAAAACATTAACTTAGGATGCGTAATTTCATTGAATGGTAAAAGTTATTAGAAGAATGGATGTTAGCGGAGGCTATTTTTGTATGCGCAGGTAGTAGATGATTACGGTGACGACGGGAAGAGTTACAGATATGGATGCAAATGTGGGAAAACATTGATTTCGTACGATATAATGTAAAATGTGTTAGCAATATGATGAGATTTGCAATTTATATTACGAAATAATAGCTTAGTTTATTATGCATGGAAAAGAAGGAGAATAAATATAAATGAAATCTTAAAAGGATTTCATAATTTACAGAAATAGAAAATGATAAATCTATTTGAATTTCATAGCATTCACTCGAGATTCAAGATCTTGGGTTATCAAATACGCGTCCAGCGATTTCTGTCTACCATGAATATGTTTCCGTATATTTTCTTTTCAATACTATTTATTTTTTGCCACTTTAAGAATTCGTAATATTAGAAGTTTTGAGATTTTTCAGTCTCGCATACCAATAAAATAGTACTATTGATTTTGTTGTGAAAATATTTACTTTTCTAAAAGTAAATTTGACCAAATCGAATAAAAAAAATTAGGAGATTTATTGTTATCTACGAGTTATCTCGTATTTAAGTGTAGGTGACTCCATAAATATAAATTTAAATATTTTCATTATTATACCGAAGAAAACTTTGGAATATCTTTTAAACGTTCTCAAATTATAGTTTAATTTCAAGAGTGTAAAATTTTAAATTCAAAATGTCTCCTATTTCGGCCTTCTGTACTTCATGTCAGTCCCTTTTTTCCTAGTTGATAGAGCATGAAGAATATATGTAGTTAAAATACAACCAAATATTTTTTATATTATATTACGAGAAGGCTGTTGCCCTTTATCAACAGCTTACCGTCGATACTTTCTCGATGAAGAAGCCGCTAGACATGTAAATTTCTCGCTCCCTGTTATTTATAGAGGGAATCGCTATATTTGTGAGTGAAATATAGGATCGGATGTTTCGTGATACAAACGGACTTCATTAGAGAAGGGGACCACATGCTGCGGTAAGCTTTCGAGGAGGAGATATAGCAACTATAGATGGGTAAACACGTTAGATGTTCGTCCTCCTTGTAAAGGGAGAGCATCTACGCCGGAATTAGGCGATGGGATATCGGGAGGGAAGGAAGGTCTTAAGGGAAGGGTCAGATTGACCCTGCCTTCCGCGCAATACGACTGTTGGGATGTCCTTTCTCTTCCTCCCCTCATTACCCCCTCCTTCCTGTGCCTCTCTCACGTCTTCCTGCCACTCCTAACCCCCGCTATTTTAGCAACGCATTTCTTTATCTGCTGTGAGTAAACCCGCAAGTCATGTCCATCGCACTTCCAGCCCCAATCCTCCGTATAAACCAAGTTCTTTGCCGTAATCTACCTTTCTCGCAGTGGTGCCTCTTCATCGAATTGTAATAATCACAAAATGAAGTAAATTTCTCAGAAAGAAGTGTATTTTTATGGCTCACCCTTCACTAAAATCTCAACTTGTTGATTGACTACTCCAATAATGGCAGCTTTAGGTAAAATATTACGAATTCTATTAGCTGGATGGATCTTGCATTTTTTGATAAAATAGAAAGGATATTTGAGACATTACCTAAGAATCTTCTTTAGTTATTTCACATCAATTAGCTCAGTTCTAAAGGCAAACATCTTCCGAATCTCATTTTGGACTTTGGCTGGGGGAAAAAATTTCGCTTTCAATTATTTCGGTACATACAAATTTTATATTAATTAAGGGCTCTTAATGAATCCCATAAACTATTAAATGTTAATTTACCATCACTCGAAATTATTTCTATTTATGGAGTTAATTACAGAAGAATACGTTGAAAACCTCGCAAAAATCTGGTATATAGAAATATTACTACGAAATTCATTTGATTAAGAAATTTAGATAAAAGTTTTGCTAATGCCATTGGAGCAGCAATCTTATCGCATAAAATTGCAAGAAAAAAATTAATAAACAAAAATAAATGAATTATAATTTTCTCCCCAAAGATGAATTGTTTTAGCTCTATTAAAATAAAAATATTTAAGTATATATTTGAGTATGAATGATAATATTAAAAAATTTCGATTCCGTAAGAATATTACTTACGCTGGTAGGAATTCTTTTTCGGTGATTCCCGGCTTATTTAAACCTCGCTTTGGTGAATGAGATTTTTAGCGGCTAACTTACTCCCAAAGTTCCGAATCAAACTTTTTCGTATAAAACAAATGAAGTCGAAAATTGTGAGCTGGCGTAATGGTAGGAAATGGAGAGGGAATTAGGAGGGGGGAAGGAATCGAGTTGTGGAATGCGGTGGAAGGGGCGAAAGTGTGGGGAGGGCGGTCAAAGTTCAGCGGTCATCTTGACCCACCAATAAACATGGGGAAGAAGGGTGAGAGGGAGGCGTGAAGGACGAGGCGGATCCGATGCAGAATTGTAGGAGTGGTTTGGGGGTGCCGAGGGGTGGAGAGGCCATTGAGTTTGCTGGGGAAGTGTGCGGTGCCGGGGGAGCCAAGTTTCCTTCCACTTCAGAGCTATCTCCTTTCTTCAAATAACTATTAATTGCGCTATTAAATAATAGGTGTTGTACATGTTACTGAGAATTACCCAAACATCCAAATTTGTGTTTCTTTTTAGGAAGTGTTAATGAACTAATCGTGTGTATTACTCAAGTGGATATCTTTATAGTACTTATTTAACTGCCATTCAAACATGAAAAAATACTTAGAAAAGTTCGTAACAATCTGTTTGTACTGTATTTAATTAATTGCTCAGTTTTTTTAGGAAATTTTAGTAATCAGGAAATTTTAGTAATTTCCACAGGAAATACATATTTTATTTATTTACATATACATATAAAATATTCCTGTGGAAATTACAAAGTATTCTTTTATTATTTCTTGATGAGTGGGATATTTTTCATGTATTTTTGTTGAAAATAAAGGCAAATATATGTATTAGTCTTCCAAATGGCTGTGATGACATGAAATATACAGAGGTGTGAGTGATACTGTGTAATAACATTAAATTGGTAATTCCACGAAGGTATTGTGTGTAGAGCTGTAGCGCTGCGTGTGAAGCATCTCCAATTATAGCATTCTGGTTCAGTGACTAAAGAGATGACCTAACTCCTCACTTGCTCTAAAGCAGTGACCTCACTCCTCATCCTTTCTAGATACCTTACTTCCTCGCTATAGCTTTTGATTGCTAATAAAGGAGGGATTTATGCTCCGACCAGAATTAGGGCTGATAACTCTATATATAAACCAATTGTAGTGTCAATTGCACTTGATTCCTGTTAGAAATTTGTAGAATGACAACAGCCATCACAAAACATTCAAATGGCGTAAGAGAAGAGAATAAATTACATAGGAAAGGAAAAAAATTGGAGAAAACAGTTATTTTTTGTCAACACTTTAATTGAAGTTGATGGCTTTTTGTCAACTATTCCTCTCACCATCAGTTCAAGTCGATTCTAAATAAGATAAATAATTTTCTCTCAAATGTCAATATTCTTAAGGGCGAATACTAATGGAAATAAATCATGACAAAACGACTTACTATGACGAAAGACAAAAGATTTAAATATTATATATTTTAGTGTGCTTGTGATGAAATCTGCTTACATCGGGCCATTATTTTAAATATTTAGGCCCATTCTTCCTCTCCGATCATATCTCCTCGAGGTTGAAAAACGTAGGAATTTCTAGAATATCTAGACATTTTTAGAAAACGTAGAAAAGTTGAAAAATGTGAAATATTGACAAAATACATAAACATTATGCTTACTACTTTGGTTATAGGTTAAATTCACCTAATCAAATGTCTGATGGCTGAAGCTACTTCACAGGTGAAAGAATAAGTTAGTTTGTTGGCTGAGTTTCAGCTATGATAAAGATAACAAAGTTCTTTCGTGAATGGTTGTGTCATTATCAGCTTATTTCTCTTTGTTCTACATTAACAGACGCCTATTGAAATGCATTTCTTAACCGTAAGTGCTGCGCGAAGTAATAATTGTTCTTCAATCCTCTATTATAATTTCAATTTAAATAAACTCTTCCGAAGTCCGAGAGAGTCTTGAGAACGTGATAATACACTTCGGGGAGAATCCCTCAAATAATTCATAATTTTCAATAAGCGTCCGATGTCTTTTCTCTTTCTCTTTACTTTATCCTCTCTCTCCCAGTGCCGGGGCTTATCTCACCAGATAATGTATTTACCCCAAGCTTCTATCCGACTGGGTTTACAATCCAATTACTGGACCTGGCTTGGGGACGGGAGGGAAAAGGTTTTAAGAGCGGGAGGTGGGATGCGACTGCTGCTTATTTGCTGGACTCTCTCCTTCCTGCATTCTCATACTCCATCGCCAATATCCTTCCTTCAAAAGGACGAACCCTTTCCTTTCTTCTCGTAATCCGCAATCGAGGATAGCTCGTCGCAGTGGTTGCTACGCGACCCTCTGCTGTTTGGACGCATCGGTTCCTTGGGCTTTTAATCCCGCACGGCGTACACGTGTTGCGTGCCTTGTTCGATCGCCCTTCGTGAATGAGAGAAAAATGAATGTCCTCCTGCGACCCTACCTTCCGTTCGCCTTTGTAAAACCAGAGGAGATTAAAGAAGGGTTGTTTCGCGATTTATTGGGATGCGATGAAAATCGAACCACTCGTTCTTTTAGTCTTAAGTATTGGTTGACTAAACGTTGATGAACGTTAAATTAAGAATCCACTCTCTGCTGCATTATATAGTAATACGTCTTAGACCATATCATCTTAGCCAATAAACATTGTTCCCTCAAATCTATGCACCTAGGCGACCGCCCAATACTTATATTTCTTAATCGCTTCCAATTGTATTTCGAATCTCCCATGTTTGGTTCAAAGAAAGAAATCTTCCTTCCTGGACACCCTAGGTAATGGAAGTTCTGCTTCCGAAATCCGCATTGGGTAATTCCAAGAAATCGGTAATCTGGAACTTCGTGTTTATACTCCAAACGCGAGCTCCGTCTGCCAACATACGGCTTGCGGAGTGTTTTATATCTCTGATTGTCCAATATTTGTTAAAATAATTGAAATATTTAAGTTTAGTAACCATTCATTCTCTTGGTTTGGAAAAATTAATTTCCCTGTTAAAAGGTCGTTGGTTTGTAATGTACACTCGTCCTTAGCTATCATGGCATCGATGCCTAATGCGAGAATAAGTACTCAATTTGTTCTCACGCGGAGATGAAACAAATAGAAACAATTGTTAATAACTTACCATTGTAATGCAGATATTTTTTGTTAAGTATATCTCAATCAATTAACCCTTCTTGAACTTTATGGGAGTTAACCGGATTTCTTAATTTAATTTTAGCTACGTAAAAACTAAACACTTCCAGTAGTTCAGAACGTCCAGGAATTATTAATACCGACAAGTTTCCTCAGATGTCACTCTGACCATGAAGTCTCCATATCAAACAGAAGATTTGGCGAATTAATCTCAATTTTGAGCTGATTACGAGAATCGGGAGTACATCCTTATGTCTTCACAAGATGTGCGGTTAATTTTTCTCTTAGAAACTTTTCGACGATTTCCTAACTTTCTTTTGGTTTCTATTATTATGAAACTCTGTAACATATGATGACCTGATTGCAAAGGTGTTTTATTATGATGAATCATTTTCACTGCTATAAGAAATGCATTGTATCGTATCTATGTAATGTTTGTAGTATATATATTCGCACATTCTCGTGCTGTTTTTATAATCTCGATTAGTTCAGTATGTTTAACATTTCCGAAATTTATAGTCAGACCAAAGATTATCCTTCCTAATTTAATTTGTGCCTCGAAAAGTTTAAGACAAATATTTTTAAGGTAATATTTTAAACTAAGATCTGCCTCTGTAATGAGAATTGCCTGATTTTTTCTGTCTCTGAATTATTAAATCTGTGCCTGAGGGGCCAAGCAGAGTAAATGCATTCACGCCCAGTGGCAGCATGTAGCTCCAGTTGCATGTTCCTAATTTAAGTCAGTCCTTCAAAGACGATTCTGTAATTAGCAGAGCTTATAAAAGAAAGATTATTTCAAAGACGAGGAGCATAACACGTCAAGTCATGCAAACCCTTTATGATACAGCATTCTCATTTTCAAACAGAAATAGCAATCTGGCTCCTTAATTCGAAGGCAGGTGTTCCAAAGATAACATTCTTCTTCATCTTTACGCAATTTTTGGCCGATCTTTGCCACTCAAACACCTACATGGAAATTAGACGATTGTAACCAAATAATAATGACTTCATATCAAATCCAATAAAAAAGAAAATTTTTAAAATCGTCCTCTAATTTTTGCTATAGTTTTGAAACGGTATAGTTCACCACGAATTAATTTTCAATTTATTGTACGTTCTGATATCGTATATATTCAGCGAAATTATTTTAGGTCTGAACTATTTTCAAATAAGATTGTGAATCAAATAGGTTTCGGGAGACATCTAATTTTAACCCTCATTTGCTCCCGTTTTCTTCTTCCGTCTCCACTGTCCGGCACAACTTCTTCAGCTCCGCCCTCTTATCGCAAGTCCCTCCGCAGTCCTCTTAGCATCCCCATCGTCCATCTCCGGCGTCTTACAACTCCCGTACTCATCCGAGGTCGGCTGACCAGAGCATCCACCACCTGTCCTAATAATTCCCCTTCTTACCTCTTTCCCATCCCTTCTAACTTTAACCCCATCGCCTGACCCTCCCACCGCCCCTCTTGCTTTACGACTTCGACCCTCCCTTCCTCTTTTCCGCCCCCGTGCCTACGCCCCCGCCCCCATCTGCCGGACCGCCCCTTAACTTCCTTATTCTTCTTCTCCGCCTACGCACGCCTCCCGAAAAACATGCATTGCTCCGCTGCCCTCTCTGATACTTCCGATTCTTAAGTTCCTCTGTTGGTGAGGATGCCTAGTGGTCACCTTTACAACCTGAAGAGTACATATTATCGATATTAATACAGTTATCGGCCGTGATTTTCAATCCCACCTACAAGTTATGCGTCCGGTGAGACCTTCATTTTCTACAATACAGCTTCCGTGGTTTTTTAAATCGAAAGATGCCGAGACTCCATTTGCCCCTCCCCTCTGCTCTTCAGGGTATTCCGTAGACTTTCCCGCTCCGCGTAAATCCGCCTCCTTCCCCGGCCATCCCCTGTGCAACTGCCCGTATCTCTGTGTTCCGGAAAGCGCCGCGGTTTTCGTTTCCCTGTCTTGAAGTTTGAGATTCGGAAACTTTCTGGCCAATAGTAATGTACCCATGCGAACCGAAACGGAGAAAGAGATGGGGGAAAGAAAGAGAGGATTACACGCGCTGAGTGAGGTCGCCCTTAAATTTCCTTTCTTGCGCGCCTCCATCACGAGCGTTTGGGAATTAACCACGAGCCAAATAAGGAATGCTCCGGAGCAGCAAGATTGCGCCTAGACCTTGCCTTGGCATTCCCAGAAGAGGGTATGGCTGCAGGAATTCCTTTGGCGTTATCGATAGACTTATGATGCTAAGTAGATTGTGTATTGTGAGCAAGGACTGGTTTACCATTAGGCGCTCGCTCAGGGCCTCTTCATATATTGGGTCTTAAATAGGGACCCAATCAATATAAACCGAGTCAATATAATATTCGTCAATGCTCCCAACAGGAGTGGCTTATTATGGGGTTTAATCGAGAATACTCTATCGATGAATATAACATGAATATATTCGAACTTTTCTTAATTTTTATTTCAGCTACTTTATGAGCACATAGAGAAACTAACTGCGAACAAAAATTTTCAACTTATATGGAAAAACTGTGGTAACTGATTTCAGGTTCAAATCACCTCATGCATTTAGAAATCATCCAGTAGTGTTGATTTCTCACATTTCTTTAATTCTTGGTCTTCTATTTCAAGTGAGAGCTTTCTATGCGTAACTTAATCAATGCCAATTATTTACTAAGTGCGGAAAATATCTCGGATGGCTGAAAGTTGTGTAAGATATATCATTTATTAAAATTTAAAAATTTTGTTCCAGCGATTAAATATTCTGTGGTGTGAATTTTTGTGTACCATTGTCATATACGCGTTTTTCAATCTATACCATGATGATTTCTAATTAATCTGTCAAATCTCCAGCATCAGATCACGAACTTATAATGAACATATATAGTATAATATAATACTTAAACTTATTATATAATGTATTATTAACTTAATGCATAATATAAGTACTTAAAAGTAAACCTATATGACTAAATAATAATAACTAAATCTAATACCTAAATAATAATATAACTAAATCACGTATACATTTCTGCTATGCTCTTATATTGTATTAAATTGATCCTCTCGGCTGACTTGGCACAGCAAGGGGGTGGGGGTCTAATCGAAGATTAAATAAGATACATTTCATAGACCAGAGTTAAAATCAATCCAGTGTTCCCGAACTCTTATACACTAGATATACTTGTTAGTTTTCATTTTTTATAGGTTAAGGCTTTCATAGCAGTTTTCTATGCCCATCCATTGATTACTGCGCTCTTAGTCGGTTGTCCCACTTGATTACACACCTTGGATGGCCCTGCACTAAGAACTAAGAAACCAAATTGCGGAATAAGGAAATATATCAATATTAGCGATCCTACTAATCCCTACTAATCTAATGTTTCTTATATAATGTTAGTCCTTTTATAATATTTTTTCTTTTGATTTTCGGTCATTTTGTTAGTACTTATAAGTGAACAAATGCTTTCACTAACGCCAATTAGTTGCTCTAAGACTCTTAATCAAGAAATCTCAGATTAGAGGTATTAAAGAATGATTCACTTTTAAGTGGTTGAGGAAGCGATTCAATGATCGCTTCCTCTTAATCTATACCGATAAGTAGAGGTACGCTGATACGAGATAATTCTGAAGTATCACATATTTAAGAAGTGTATTAAGCTACTTGAAATTCAGTGCAGTGTTTCCTATGACCTACAAGAAAGTTAAAAATTCATTTTTATTTTTCACATCTTTTACTTTTACTTAATTTACTTTAAATTACTTTTTCTTTTTCGTTCCAATTCCAATGTTCAAATCGAAGACTGGCTACTCTGTGCCATCAATCACTTGACGGATATTAAACGAGTATGAACCAATAGACAGCTACAAAACAATATTCTTCTTTCCTCAATTTCTTGTGTAGGAGGGGACAACTTTATGCTTTTCATGATACTTACATTGGTAACTTATACAGATAAATTTACATGGCGTTACATGGGTGTGCACTCATTTCTACTTCGGTTACAATGTTATTACACAAAGAAAACGGTGTTACAATGGAGAAGGACGGGGGAAACTGCTTACGGTTTTCCATTTTCATGATTTACTTCTCAAATACTGCATTTTTTAAATAAAATACGAATAGGCTTTCTATCATTATGTTTATATTTTCTAATTACAATCTCAACCAAACTGTTTTGTAGTAGAATGGCAAAACATCTACGAATTATTCATTTCAGCCACATATCGCGAAAATCACTGGTATCAATGTGACATGAGCATAAAAAATAATGCACATCTCATCTCAAGAATCTAAATTTTAAGGACCCAAACAAGGTTTTCAACATTGCCTTTGACATATGCTAAGATTTAAATGGGACCCGATAAAGCTGTGGAATTGTTTGCATGATTACTTCCTGAATTCATTTTTTGGACAAAAAAGTTGAAGTTAATCGTCTGAATAATGTAGTGAAGAGTTTTGCTATATTTAAAGATTCGCTTAGCCATATATTTAAATAGATGAAGTTTAAGTGTGATAAAGTTTAAATCTTAGGTTTAACTTCAAGCATCTATTGAAAGTGTAAATCATCCTTTACACAGCGAATGCTTATCTAAATGATTGCCAACCTAAAAAGAATAGTAGCCCTCCGCAGTCCTCTTAGCATCCCCATCGTCCATCTCCGGCGTCTTACAACTCCCGTACTCATCCGAGGTCGGCTGACCAGAGCATCCACCACCTGTCCTAATAATTCCCCTTCTTACCTCTTTCCCATCCCTTCTAACTTTAACCCCATCGCCTGACCCTCCCACCGCCCCTCTTGCTTTACGACTTCGACCCTCCCTTCCTCTTTTCCGCCCCCGTGCCTACGCCCCCGCCCCCATCTGCCGGACCGCCCCTTAACTTCCTTATTCTTCTTCTCCGCCTACGCACGCCTCCCGAAAAACATGCATTGCTCCGCTGCCCTCTCTGATACTTCCGATTCTTAAGTTCCTCTGTTGGTGAGGATGCCTAGTGGTCACCTTTACAACCTGAAGAGTACATATTATCGATATTAATACAGTTATCGGCCGTGATTTTCAATCCCACCTACAAGTTATGCGTCCGGTGAGA
>KZ308205.1:805855-868577 GCA_000376725.2 Ladona fulva | reverse complement strand
TTATAATATTTATTCTACTGTTTTCAAGTCATGAAAGCCTACTTTACGTAAATTTCTTGTAAAAATTATAAGAACTGATTATTCCCGTGGACTTATATGGGATAATTCATGAAATCAACATTCAACAATGGCCTTAGTCGTCAAAGGGATGGGTTGTTTATTTCCAAAGAATTTTACAATATGTCCGTGTGATTTATCAAAATCCTCGAAAGTTCGGATCTATACCAATATTTCACGACTAAAATAGGACATATGATCATTTTTCCTTCCTTGTGGCACGTCTCAATTTCGTAGGACTATTGTTTCTAATTTAATTTTGTAAAAGAAACAACATCTGCAGGTAGCCAAAACCTATTTTACGTACATTTCTTATGGAAAAGTATACTAACTGATTATCCTCGTGCATTTATATGGCATAGGTTATGAAATCAATGTTTAACATTTACCTTGGTCGTCAAAGGAATGAGTTGTTTGTATCCCAAAAATGTTACGAATTTTCCGTCTATTTTATCAAAGTTCTCGCAATTTCGAGTTTATATGAATGATTCACGACTAAAATAGGATACTATGATCATTTTTCTTTCGTTACATACTTACCTCAATTTCGTAAGGCCATTGTTTCTAATTTAATTTTGTAAAAGAAACAACCTCTGCAAGTCATGAAAACGTAATTTACGTTCATCTTTTATAGAAACGTACTATTGGCTCCTGCGTTCGAACCCGGGCCTTTACAGTAACGAGAAAAGTTTTCCTGCGGGTTTCAGCATCGTAGAAACACAATGCAGTTTATTTTAGATCTCTAATGCAAGCCGTTTCTGAGATAAATAGTGGGACGGACAGACGGACGGACGGACAGACTTTTGCATTTTATGTATATGATTACTACCAAGTAAAGGCCGAAACTATCAACGCTATTCTTTAATGCCAATCTGTTTTAATAATTTCCTATTTATGTGTTCAAATTTATTAAGCAACTTCTATAAAATAAATAAGGCTATTAATACTAAAATTATTATGAAAAAATGTCACTGTCCAAATGGGACGTATGTTGGACGTATTTAATTAATTATAGAGAATTCAGTCAATCATGCTTATTTTTAACTTCAATTCTCATTTTTCAAGTCTTTGAAACTAAGTGCACTTCGAAAATGACCCTGGATTGAGTTCCTCTACCCACAAACAAACTAACTCAGTGAAACATATTATGTAATTAGTAAATGGTTTACAATCACAAGGATTGAGGAAAGTTATATTTACCTTGCACGGTAAAGTTGTGCGGCTGACACCCGAGGAATAACAAGTGTGAGAAATACCGACATGACTGGGACTCGAACCCTGGTCTCCCAACTTCCAGGCAGGTATTCAAACCACTGAATGATGCGGAATGGTATTTCAGTTGTTAGAATACCTGCCCGGAAAGTAGGAGACCAGGGTTCGAGTTGCAGTCATGTCGGTATTTCTCACACTTGTTATTCTTTGTTTTACAATTAGTTGACTCCAGTCTTCTTTCCATGATTTTCCCTCTATATATTATTATTTACTCCTACGATTCACTCTCTTTGGCTGAGAAATTCGTTTAAAAATCATCTATAATCAGAATACAAGTATTATAAACTCTTATATCATCATTTAGACAATGGGTGACAAATATTTTTTGAGTACCGTTTCTTGGCTTTTTCTAGAATATTTCTGTTTACAAGGAACGGGAACAACGTAACGTATAGCCACACTGTTAGATAAATACAGCAAAGCTATATGTGAGCTGATTTAAGATTAAATTCAAATTCTATCTCTCTAAGTTAAACTTTCGTGCTCAGAATAACTCTGAAAGTTAACCATCTTCTCGGAAATTGAGAACATCCCTTTTAGAATTCGCTAGTTTATTATCTGTAAAAATAACTGAAACATCTCTTTCATGTACACCGTTAAAACTTAGTTGATGACTGATACTGACAACGTTTTGGATTTACCATTCATATTTATTTACATACAGCAAAGACCGCCGCTCTTACATGAAGCACAAATCCCAAGTAGGTTTCCTCTTTGTCCGCTAGATGGTGTACAGCGCGCTATTCGCGGCAGTTCTTATTCGAACCAAGGGGGATCAAGCTGGGAGAGGCTTGTTGGAATATGTTTTTCAGCAAAATATTGTGGCTTTTCTATGCTCTGCAAATTATCTTATGTAGTTACAATATATCCTAAAATGATCGGAACTAACAGTTAATAGGCTCAGAACATGCCACCCGAGCATTTTTATATACAGGTGTATTTTAAATGCACTTAAACTTTCTAAAGTTATCTACGTAACGGCGTTTGCTACTATTTTATTCACAGATTTTTATATCAAGCTATGTTGTTGGTGATTAAGTTTCTCGTGAAGACTGTGTTTTCTTAAACTGATAATTACCTTTTCCTATCGCAGTCAGTAGCGTACAGAGCATAATTATGAAATTTGTTTATAAATCTTTGTGTACATGTGATAGTAAGCAACGTTTTTTTCGATATTGCTATAGCTAAAACGGTCGGAAAGTGATTGTCCAATATCGAATGAATTGAATTATCAAATGTTCGATTAGTCTTAAGTTATTTTCGAATTAATTAATGTCATTTTTCACTTGGGACTGAATAATCTTCCTGCGTTTGAATACACTTATTCAAACGTTGTCATGTTTGTAAGGTTGATTAAGACAAAAACTTCAATTCTTCAGTACCTGGATACTTTGGCGAATTTCATCTTTGAATCGGCAAAGTTGTGCATTCTTTAGTGGTGTAGTTGCTCAACCATGCTACAACATCCTGAACATTTCCATGTTGATTTAGTTTAGCGTTATAATCATCGACATGAAAACTAAATCCATTGTGATAAAAATGTTAGTTCGAACAAGTTTTGCACAGAAACGTTTCAGATCAAACGTTTCATTAATCTAAGCACTTTTATACCTTACCGCATTAGATGCATCCTTCTCCTTAAACCTCAGGATTTTTTTCTTATGAAACGTTCGACTTTGAATGCTGAAGGGCTCCCGGATAGCAAAGTGGGCAACGCATTCAACTTCGGTGAAAGTATTCCCGGGTTCCATTCCCGATGGGGGCGAAATGATCTCAGCTGTCGGGGCACTTTCGAAGATTCTACTTCTGAGATCTGAAAAATAAGTATGAATCCAGTTCATTCTACTCTGCGTTTCCGTGGGGAGAGTGATCCTCAGTCATACTTAGAATTAGATTTATATCCCGCAGTAACGGCACTTGGTGTTGTATAAGCCTCCTCCTTAACTCCGAAGACGATCATATGCTGAAATATAACCATGGCACAAAGTAAAGAATGCGAATCTATCTGTAATCTTGTTTGCAGGGTACAATCGATATTCCCAAAATTTTAAGTGTCATCATTTGATCAAACTTTAGAGATAACGAACAGAATTCATTTGAAAGATCCCACCATTATAACATAATGAATAGATTAGAAAATGGGAAATTTCTTCTTCTCTAATGACGTAAGGAGAGAGAGTTCGTTTTCCCTTAATTTATGAAGTATTATCATTTAGAAATTATTTTGATATTGTAAATGGTACTGTTGGCAACTATAATTTCAATAATTGTTTTACAGATTTAAGAAATATTATTGCCAATTCATCGAAATGTTGATATTTTTCTTAAAGTTAGACCTTTTCATGAAGCCAATTAATAAATCTTGAAAGTGCGTGAATAATCTTTAGTCAGTGATCTGTTGGATTTATTTTACGTTATGAAAGTTTGAATTCTGATACAAGCCAATATAAAATCAGTCCTCGGGGCAGAGATCGGCGGTTGATTTAACCATTGGGGCTATCTAGCTGTTGCAAAGAACTTAGAAGAGCCTCCTTGTAAGTGGAAGACAGGCTCGATTTTCAGTCCAGTCGACTTTTTCACATTCCCTTATCCTTTGTTTTATTCTTGGCGTACGTATCATTTTCTTGGCATATACGTATCATTCCTATCAACATATTCCTTTCATATCTGACTTATGAATCTCAATGTCTTTCTCCTATCTCTCACTCTTGTATAAAAATAGAACATGCCTATCCGCTACGACAATGAACATGTCTAATGAATTAAGAAAATGAATATGCATCCTATTTTCCAGATTTCTTTCTCGGAGCAGCCTCGAAAATTATTTCTGTGTCAACAATGTAATATAAGTAATATATGAACATTCATTAAGAAAACGGTATTATTAAATTACTTTAATATAACTCAGAAAAGGAAACAGTAGTCCATATTCATTGCTGTAGGTTATCGTATGCGAATTTTGCGAATGATTATCATACTTGTGATGTAGATTCAACTCATAGTGGTAGAAGTTAGCTTACGGGAAAAGTTTATATAAATAGTTATTCAACTATTGTCATTTTGATGAACATTTTGATTGCTGAAATTGAATCTATAAGGAAAAGGAACCTGGCTGTAGTAAGACACTCCGAGAAAAGCTCCTAATAGCCGTTGTTTGCAAGCAAACTAACCGTTGAAGAATTCCCACCAGAAGAGGTTAGGGTTATCAGTGGTCGCGCTTTGCAAGTATCGTTCTCGATACGTATAAGGAAAAGGGTTTTGGTAACTTGACACGATAAGGCGTGCACCTAGGAAAATTTCCAAGGAGAAGCGGACATGAACGGATGTTCCGTCATACTTTTTTCATGTCCGTTTCTCCTTGGGAGTTCTCGATACGTATTTCGGCAACTATGTTGCCATCTTCGGGAGAGAAGAATAACTTATCCTTCGTTATTCTACGCGACCACTGATAACCCTAACCTCTGCTGGTGGGAATTCTCCAATGGTTGGTTGGCTTGCAAACAACGGCTATTTGGAGCTTTTCGCGGAGTCTAATGCTAAAATTTAATGTAAAATTCGAGTTCAGATTTGAGGAAAAATGTTTACTCTCGGGTATAAATAATCACTATATTGCGCCAATATTCAAATAATAAACATTTCTAAGAAGCATAAAATACTACACAATCATACACGATATTCAGAGGAATTACACTACTCAATTTCTGAAAATAACGTGTAAATAAATACAGATAAAGAGGCGACTCACCAAAACATGTATTAAAATACCTGAAATTTTACTTAGAATGATCATATGCAAAATATGCGAAGTTTCTAATATGTTCGTGTTGCAAAGAAACCCTTACTGGTACAATGTTAGATAGTATTAGCAGTTAATAACGGTTATTAATACTTGAAGAATATATTCCTTCATTTGATTCCGATGAAATTTACCAGTAGGGAAAGTGTAAGTTAATTTTCAATCTTGATCATGGTAGCTGAGGAAAAAAGTTACGATGAAAATAAAATACATTAATTAATCTAATGTAGAAATATCTGGTGAATCGTAAACTTTTAGCAGTGAAAAGTGAGAAATGAATGTGAAAAATAGCTTTAATGAAGGTGATGTATAAATATTTTTGAGCCCTTGAGCCCAGCATTTAAGTACATTTATTTAAAGTCCTTTGATTTAAATTCATGGTTGAAGATTTCTTTGAATATGTGTAGAAATAAATAAATACACCAAAAATTTATAAGTATCGCAAGAAAATATGTGTGTATGTGTAGCTAAGGGAAATCCCTAATACTGCAGATCTTTGAAGGGAGTATACTTTTAAATTAATTTTGTCTGAGAGGATTTCAGAAACTTAAGATTGGTGTTTAAATTAAGTAAACACTACAAACAATCGATGGTGGCTACATTGACAGGGCAATTATTCTATCGTAGATAACTTTGCATTTCTTTCAAAACTGAGGATTTTAGAATGAAATGACGTTTAATACGATATATTACAGAATACCCCCAGGATTTTTTCTGTGATATAGTGAAGCCATTTCATGTTATTCAAGGGTAACTTTTGATCATCAAAGATTAGATAGCACACCAATCTCATGGTCCTCTTATTATTCTTTCTTTGATTACCGATCATGGTTCATAACGTTAACTAAAAATTTTAGAGATTTATAGAAATGTGCCTTTGAGACTATTTTAAAAATCATTCAACTTAGTCACAATTTAATCTAATCTATTCTCGTAAATTAACCATTTCTCGTTAGTGAACTGGTTTTATAAAGTGATCTGAATTATACCTAAGAGACAGAACTGACGAAAACTAGATTGTATATTTTTATGAAGATGGAACGCAAATAAAGATTCATTAAGGAATAGAGATTCAGGCTTAAGATTCAATCGCTGCATGACCTTCTTGAAACGTAGATTTCAAATAATCTTACAACTATTCGTAACTCGGAGATAGAGATCTACAAGGTAGATAACATGGACATAATTTAGTATTTGATTGACATTTCACTTAAGTGCTTCTCACAGTTGTCGTTCTCACGGACACCTTTCAGTTTTACTTTCGGCGTATACCACTCTTCTACTTAAAGTGAATAGTTGTTTCAAATGTCATGTAGCAATTGACTGAATTGACGCAGCCCCAAAGCTATCCCGTACTGTTATTTACAACTTTACTTCCAGTTATAGAAATATGTGCGCGCACTTTTATAGCTCGCTACAAGCGGTCATTCACATACAACATAATAGGGTTGTATGATAGCTCTCATACTCTCCTATACCTCAGGCACCAATATTTGGTTAGATTTAGTCCTCTGAAAGATGGGGAAAACAAAACCTCTTACCCATACCATATTACTAAGTAAATATGTATCACCAGGAAAGGGTAAGTTTATTCAGTTTCCACTTTTTAAACAGGTCACGTCATCGTTAAGAATCCGATGATGACGCGATATATGGAATTCATGTTCACTAAACTTCATGTTGGTAAATTTACGGGTAAATGTTCGTGTTTCTCCCTCTCTTATATAATAGCTTATGCATATAATTGCGGAATTCAGGAGAAAATGGGGCATTAACCATTCAGCAGACCGGCTGACCCTATAAGGGTTAACAATACCATCCAGATCTTTGCGGAAAATTAGTATATTGAATTGGAGCTATTCCGACCAGAAGAATAGTGGTGCCTGATGATTGTTGGAGAATAATAAAATCATTATATTGGTTTATCTGAGAAATGCGCAATTAGAATTGATGGAATGAGTAAGCCAACAAAGAATCTTCAGGGGTTCTGGGTATTAAGTAATATTTAAGCCATCTTTTTATTACAAGTAACTTCATTTGTTCATTCTTACAAGTTTGCACATAATGATTCGAAGCGTCCATATCGCACTTAGACATCGATAGCTGATTCAGCCATTCACATCCGATGTTAGCCGCATTCAAACTCTCACCTGCGAGCGTCTTTTGAAAAAGGGTTTCTAAGCAGCAACACCAGTGCAAGTATCGGCAGGAGAGGATAAGGCAGGCACATGCGCAGACTCCTCACTGGAGTTCCTCTCCCGAACTGGATTATGGGAAAGAAGCGTCCAAGGGGGAGGAGGAAAGAGGGGAGGGTGCAGTGGGATGGGATCGGACGCAGGGGACACTGCTCAAGGCGAGAGAAGGGACGAATGGCCGCTGAGGGAAGGGGTTAGCGGCGGACGAAATATCAGAAGGCAGATCGATGAAGTCCCGTCCAATCCTTAAAAGCTCTCCTTTCCTTAGGGCGACGAATCGACGACTGTCAATTCCTCCGTCGGATTTGAACGCCACGCTCGCTTTTATCAACACGCCTTTTCATCAGAAGCTTTGGCACCCGTCGTTGATGGGCAGATATTGCTCCGTTGTGAATGACTCGGCGGAGACGTTTGACGGCTGAGTCGGTGTCGCTTGAGGCTTTAAAAACCTCCGATGCCTAATTCCAGAAAATGGAAAATTTTGGGGGAACTTCTTCTGAGAGTTTGGACAGTGATAAAAGAGCTGCTTTCAGATTTCAAATGGAATAATGTTTAGAGGTTTTGCAAATAATGGGTAGGAGATGTATGAAAATTTACGTTTTGCAGATCTGAAAGGGAGGATTAAGAGCGATGGCTAACCTACGTGAAATGACTCACAGCGAAGGATGGTAACGTTAAAATCACCGCCCCAATCAGAATTTTCTACGCGTGTTGTACGCTTATAATTTACCGCTACAGCGTGACTTCTGGTATTTAAAAATCATATTACCGATGAAGAATATAAATTTATATATAATTAGCCGATGGCTTATAAGGATTCCTAATTAAAAATAGATTAGCTATATGCTGGTATTCTTAGTTGCGTATTATAACGGACGTCTTGTTATAAAAAATCTTTTTATCTTTAAGGCTCCGCTTAGTTCATTGATGAGAGCTGAGAACTGCAATGCAATAGCGGTTTGCCCATTATAGGGTGCGTTAATTCCTGCTTCAATTTAAAGCGAATCCGATCTTGCAATTCATAATCCATAATTCTTCTAAAATACATTTTAATGTAATCGGAAACTTTTATAAACTTAAATGTTTAAGGATATTGTTTATTTAACGGTTAACCATTGGTTAATTTTTTAAGCAATCAAATTTTATAACGATTAATGATTTTAATGTGTACGAAATAATTCCGAATATCATATTGGATATCATGTTAGCAATCGACTGTATTCCATCACTGCTTTCCAGTGGTTCCAGTGCTCTCTTTTTGGAATGATGTTTGTAGTTTTAACAAAAGCGTTATGAGTTTTTAGTGCTCCATACTAAAAGATGCGTTTCCTGCAATTTTTACCCAAAAATTCACGAATAAATTGCTCGTTCCTCGATATTTACGCCTTGCAGTTATTTTAATAATACAATAGCCATGGAATTCTATCGCACACTATTTTCATAACGCACTTCTCCAATGTGAATATTCACTCAATATAACTGAAACATAGTATTACAGCACGAGTTTTATAATTTCCAAATTTCAACAATAAGTCAAACTTCACTTCACGACTCACTTTGGTTTTACAAATGTTGCAAATTCTGCAAATTTTGTTAATTTCATAACAATGGTATATCTTAGAGATAAAATAGAGTGTAACTTTGTTTATATATTATCCAGTTTTCGGCCATTTATTTTTCCACGAGAGTAGTGAAAAATTCAGATGTAGAGAATTAATATCGTAATAATACATTTTCAACAAATTGAGTGAATAGTAATTTTTTGCTGCACATTTTGAAAAATGAACCAAACCCTCATCAGTCATTCACTTTTTGAACATTGGTTGCTTGAAATTATTCTTATCCTTTCATATTTGTCAGAAACTTAAGATAAAATAAACTTAATGGAAAGGAAGAATGCTAACTCATTCCTCAAAATGTTTATATAGACGACCATGATCTTGACACATCCAAATGATAATGTAGGATGTACGAATATACTCAAATATTTACCTCTAACTGTCGGTTTTGCCCAAACAGTATAATCCCCCCACAGTAAGACCCCGCTTAACGCTGTTTTAGTATTGTGATGTTTTATTGGGATTCTTCGAAATTTCGCATTGTTTTCCTAGTCTAAATTAATTAGCATGTCCGAAGATGTGGAACAAAAGGAACTTTAAACGGATTTTGTAAACAAAGTATAGCCGCTATAACGGAAATTGTGATTTAGTTTATTAAAATGATTAAAATTTTGATTGAAGTTCAAAGTTAAGAAGAAGGGTAATTTATGCGATGTCCAACTATACACAGATGCTTGCTGAACGAGACAGGAAAACGCAAACGACGTTATATGACTTCTTTCCATAAAAAGGAAGATGTCTAATGAGGAAGAGCCTTCCTCTTCACAAACGTAACTTCTTTACTCTAACTTTTTTTGATTTTCATGAGTACTTTAGGAACAAAAATCGATATTATAAATAAATAATTAGTTTAATAAAGAAGTTTTGAATGATAAATCTTACAAGATAAACAAAAGACTGATANAATAATAATAATAAGGTCTTTATTAAAGGCGAGATTGAGACTGAAAAGTCTCTTCTTCCATCTAACCTTGAGTCAATGATTTTATGTACATGAAGACTTGTGTGTAGGTGAAAAGAAATAGAGAGGAAAACTTTAGAAGGAGTGGATGTAAAAAAAAAACCTAAGGTGATATCTTAGGAAAAAATATCCACAGCAGGAAAACACCCTCAGAGAAGGGGGGTGTGAAAAACCTGCGCAAACCTACTGATAGTTCATGCTAAAAGATGATTAAGAAAGCTGTGTATAAAAAGAAAATTACAAAATCAATAGTAATATAACAAAGTTACAAATTAATAATAAAATAAAATCATAAACAGGAAAAACTGCAATAATAAACCATGAGGAAATAATTGATAAAACAGAAACATCAGATAAAACATTCAAACGAAATTACAAAAAAAAGTGGTAACTGCAAGAATACACTATGAGCAACTGGTAAATATCGAATATCGAGAGAATATAGAAAATGACACTTACTAACTATTTACATACAAAGACGACCTCGTTTAACGCTGTTTCGTTTAGCTACTCTTTGGGACGTATCCCTCGCGTTAAGCGGGGTCTTACTGTATTTCATTCATAGCTCGGAAGAGTTTACATAGTGTCTTTTTCGGGAACGGACGGCTGAAGTATTCTATTCAATTTAAATGATTTCAATAGCTTATTCCAATTGTTTACTTCTGAAGGCTATTGGAGTCATTCTTCGCCAGATTTTTAGCGTTAGTATGCAAAATAAATAGATAGTTTTGGCGGAATAAACGATCTGTTTAGTAGAGGAAGCAGCACTTTTGCGCATGATATTCTCCTAAATCTCCCTTTTCCTTACCTTCCAACGCCGCCGTCGATTCACATCCCCTCCCCTTTGCTTCCTTTCCTATTACCCAAGCCACGAGAATTTTCATATTATCTCCGTCCCTCATCACCCGAGCCAATAAATTTCGGGAGGCCTCCTTTTTTGCGATCGAGCAGAGCTCTCCCCATCCATTTTTACCTTCCTCTTTCGCCTTCTTTTATTTCTCACGATTTTATTTAACGTCTCTATTCGAACCACGCACCCCTTCCTCTCGCCTTACTGCGTCAACCCCCTTTTTTTAACTTCCTCCTATCATCTCCCCAATCATTCCTTAATATCTAACTTCTTCCCTCCCCAAAGGGTCGCGCCGTATCATTCACCCTTTTTCGCCTTAAATGCTGAACACCTTCATTGGTTCCCACTAAAAGATTTCCACACTTAAACGCTCGAGTAAGCAAATGGTTTCATGGCGAAGACGTTACAAGCAGGGTTTTACGAGTTATTTATGGTCATGTGTCTGGTAACTATTGGTAGATTGGTGGATATGCACTCTGTAATAAAATTGGGAATCGTTACTAATGTTCTGCACAAATTTTTATCTTGAGAACGAGTATAAGTATAAAGTCGTAAAGTCTATTAAATTCGAAATCAATTTTTGTATTTTATAATTTTCATTTTCTATATATTTATTTCGTAATGTTTCCTTTGCATTATCTCGATGAATGGAATATTTTTTTTCTTTACTAGATGAAGAAAATTGTATTTTTCATTACCATTGTCTCGGTCTTGTCCATGATAGTGATAATATGAAGGCAGATAAGGATGTTACTATGTACAACAGTCTAATGAGATAGTCTCGTCGTGTAAAGCATCATTCATTTATATAATATTCACTGCATTGCATAAGTGACGTTTTCCAGTCTGTGAACAAGGGAAGCGTAAACTACCTCACCCCTCACATTAACTAATAGGCCTCATTCCCTCACCAAACTTTCTTGAGGCTAATAATTGAGGAGATGAGGATCAAACCGGCTTCTGAGCAGACAGATCCATTGCTCACAGCAACTGAGTTTCGTATTCACTACATACTTTTGCAAGCTTTATCCTTGCACATCAGGGATAATTTTAATGGTTTAATTCTCTTAATTGGCCAACTTTAAACGTGAGAAATAAAACTCCGAAAGAGTGAATGTTTAGTATTATCTTTATCTCGGAAGCGTTTCTTGGTGAGCACCAAAATTGAGTGAATAGATGAAGTACCGAATTTATCTTTCATTCGAATTATACGGCGTCCTCGTCTTCATACCTTTATTTTCATAATTTCCAGCAGCCATCCATTTTGAGAAAGGATTCCGCCGCTATTTCTCAGACGAGGATGAGAAATCTATTAATAAGATATTCCCTCTCGTGGAGCGCGTATTTTTCCATTAAATTCCCAGTGACCGATTAGTGAATTCCTATTCACCGTTAAAAAATTTCCCTCCTTTCATGCCGGAGCATAATTCAAAGAAAAAGCCGATCCTAGGAGAAAAAAATAATCTCCATAAATTTTATACACATTTTAGATTTAATTTTCTCCCTTTACCTTACACTCCACATTTAAATAGGGTTTTCTCAATGCTTTCGCCTTTCCATCTTTTTTCCCAGAATCCACCGCGCCAATGCGAAAACTCTTCCACCGACCTGAGCCTCCCTCCCCTCCCACCCCATTCCCCGTCTTATCCCCCTTACTTTCCCCACCCCTTCCCCCTCTCGGCCTTATCCCTCCTATTTTCGTATCCTTCCGCGGTAGCCGCTTAAAACTTTTCCTCCCCATTTTTTCCTCCCCCGCACCCCCTCTTCTTCCCCTGAATCTCTCATCCGTCATGGCTTAAACCCTTTCCAGTTCTTCCATCCAACCCCATATTACCCATTAAAATTATTCCCACCGCACCCCTCAAAAAACCTAGAGAGGAGGGGTAAGGAGGGAGATTCACATTAGCCCTATCTCATTGCCCTTCTCTTTTTCTTATTCCCTCTCCGGCTGCCCATTTTTTCCCAACTGGAAGTCGGAGAACTGAACTGATACACGGCAATAAAATTTATCTATAATGACTTACTTAGTTCGCTTCGTTCCTTTGGAAACCATTACTTTTATAACCCTTCCCATAGTCGCCGGGATAAAAGAGGAAATTTTTAATTAAAATGCAGATGTTGGCAAAAAGGGCACGGGAGTTTTTTGCGCCATAAACCTAGGGAGAGTCGGAACCGAAGTATTTTTAAGATTTTTGAAATTCTCTCGGCGGACGGAGCCGTTTGGATTCCTCGCTCTTTTCCGTCAGATTTTCAAACTCTCTCGCGGCTCCGAGTCTAATGAACCACGCGGCGAATAAAAAAGCGCTAAATGACGAACTCGTTTCTTATCCGTCCTCAAACACGTCCTCTAATCGAGAGACGTAAACAGTTTCCTTAGGGAGAAATTTTCTCCCACTCACCTCTTTTTCGCACACGAGTTTTCCGAACCGTTCCTCTTTTTACAGAGGATAAATTTATGCGTGTAAACACGCTCATTTTTTCTTCATCCCGGATACAAAGATCCGTAGGAAGTTTTTTTCCGCGCAGGCCAATGAAAGGGGGTGCGGGTTGGGTGGTTATGGGGGAATGGAAGGGAAAAAATGAAGCGATTAAAATAACTATAAATAATTGAGGCGCAGATACTTTACCGATAAGGAATAATTAAAACCTTTCCCAAGGGAGGGAGTAGATGGGGGAAGATGACGAAGAGGGTGTAATTCGGAAAGAGGCGTGGGTGTGAGGGTATCGTCGAAGTGTTGGTTGGCTGTGTCTTCTACGGCCTCCTTAAGATCTCCTGAAAACCAAACCTCGTTCCCCCTTTGGAAAACCTCACCCTCTTTCCTCCCCATTCACCCTTCCTTTCTTTCTTCGCAGGCTCGTTCACGCCTCGAACTCTCTTCCACATCGAGGAAAATTTTTGCGCTCTCATATTTTTTACCCGTTTAATTCCGCCTCTCTTTTTTGTTGATAACCACTAGCGGAGCCACTGTCGTATTTTTTGCTCCTTTTCCTCCGACGAAAATGATTTTCGTCATCCTCAAAACTTCTTCCTCACTCTTGCCTCTCAATTCCAAACCCCTACCGAACTTCTCCCATGTTTCCTCTCTCTCTTTGAGCCCTAAGATCGTAACGTTTCCCTAATGTCCTTGTTTCTCGCTCTTATTAACGTGTTCTGCTCCTCGCTAGTGTTGAACTTCCTTGATCGTTCTTATTATTCTCGTAATTTTTTGGCGTGTTTAAGATAATGATCTATGAATAAGTGAATTTCCTTTGGTGATTTTAACGCTCAAAAGTATCTAAGATGAAACCGTATTCATATACACTATGACCATTTTCGTAAGTGAAAAACTTTATCTTAGTTCTAGGCCCGGTATTATAATGTTTACTTAAAATAGATTGGCATAGAGATTTACTTTACTACTCACTGTAACTCCAAGAAAATATCATAATAACGGGCATTGATGTAAACATTAGTTATAGTCCATTTTTAGTATACATTTTATTACTTGTCTTAAGAAATTTGCAGGGTAAAAAATTTTCTGCATTTGAAATAAGTAGTCTAGTAATGGTTAACTAGTAATGGACATCAGTAAAACCGACTTTTCCAGATAATTTACGATCCTAGATATCCTCGTATAGCTTAAGAAATAACTTTTCAATTCCATGTAATCTAAAGGTAAACAGAATTGCGCAGAATTTATATAACCTCTTTGAAGCTATGTAACGTCATACAAATATATAATCTATGGTTACTCTTCTCAAGCGTCTATCGACGAACAATCACTAAACTTATTGTCAACTTCCTATACGCAAATCCATAAAACTTTTAAGACTTATTCGGTTTCGATCCCATTATAGTAAACCGGTGTGTTCGCCTCTTGAATAAATTATTTGATAAGATAACATTCTTCAACCGAATGACTGGAAGGGAAAAAATATAATATTTTTAAGGAACAAAGATTTGTTTTATTCAAATTTTAAATTAATCCATTTTTAACGGGCGATATAAACTAAAATCTGTTGCATTTTGTCTTGGTTTTGATCTTAGTTATTGAGGAGAACTGCTGAAAATTTTTATATCAAGCTCGAAAGGAAAAATACGTTTGAAATCCTTGAAAACTGGCATTAACGGCGTTTATGCTAAACATAAAATCTGATACGAATTATATTTTGCCTTTTAGTATCACATTTCTATTTGGAATTAGTGCTGGAATATATCTTATGAGAAGAAGTTTACCGTGAATTTTTAACTAGTCGATTACTTTGTGTGAGTTAGGTTTGTGGATGAGCAAAAACGATTGTATTTGATGGCAAACGAGTTTTGATATTTTACATAATTTTACAATTTTTTTAACTTAATGATTACAGTATATCGTAAATCATTTCGGCTAGAAAATATTTAGAACGCTCCTCGTTTGCATTCAAGAAAACTCATTGTAAGCTAGTTTTTCTTGCGTCTTTTCTCGATAATCAAGCTTTTCTGGATTTCTACTCATTTTACTCGTAATAATCCTGGGAAGGTATAAACTTCAAAACCGGCGTCTTATTTTTTCGTACCGCGTTTCGCCGAAAGATAAATTCCTGCTCTCACTCATATCATTAAGCGAGGAAAGTACGCCGATCGTGCAAAGAAACGTCTGATCAAATATTTTCCACTCGGATGTTGCCTCAACAGAAGGAATTCAGATTCCACCTGACTTTTCGGCTCAGAAATTCTGTTTGCGACGCTCGGAACCCTTCGATATGTTATTCCTTTAACATCCGCCTCTCACTTCTGATTTTCTCCTCTCTCGTCTCCCTCCTATCCCTAGGGTCCCGCACGCCCTTCCCCCCTGGACCGTCTCCCTTTGAGATATGGAATACGCGGAGAGGGAGAAAAAAGCCATGGCTTGAAATAATTTAGTAGACCCGATAACGCTAATTAAAAAAAATTACGGAAGTTGAGGGTGCCAAAGGAGGCATGCGGGGAGCGGTGGGGGCGATCGGGGGATGCTACCGGGGTTTTCCTGCGAGGAAAGAGGGTTCGCTCGCCCGACAGGGTTTTTTTCGGGCTTCGGATATGGAAATAAACATGCAACCCTAAGCTTTCCCCTTTTTCCCTCTTGTGTTATTAAGATTCGAAAGCGGACGGACGCCATGATGCCCGCGAGGTTAGACAAAGACATCTTTATTTTCGCTTTTTTCGGGCATCTCAGTGTGGATTCCTTTGCCGTGTGCTTGCTCGGTACGTGACTTTGATGTTTCGTAGCAGTTGAAGGCATTTACGAATATTCGGCAAAGAAGAATAAATAGTTTAACACTGTCGATTTGCTGTGCGTGTTGAAGGAAGTTGGGGTTTCGAGAATAATTATATCGTTAAGAGTGCTCAGACAGTTGTGGTCGGTCAAACACATGGGCTCCCACCGGGAATCGAACCTGGGACCGCTTCCAAAACAGGCGAACGCGCAACCCTCTTGGCTATGCTGGAGCCTTCATTTTCCGAGAAAAATAATTATGTATTCCCCTGATTTAAACTGAAACACTACCATCTTTGCCTAAATATCTGATAAAGTGGTAGTAAAAATTTAGAAAGTATGGAATTCTTAAACGCAATACATTTTACATTTACGCAATACATTAAAAGTAATACATTGTAGAGCAATGTATCATTCACTTGTCAAAGTGAATCACTCAAAAAGTAACACTCCAGCTAAACAAAGTATAATTATTTGCAAACTTCAATATTTTTTTAACAAAACAGACAAAAAGTAAAAGCTAATAAAAAGATCAATCCGGAATTCCAGATGCTAGAAAATACCCAATTAACTTCAAATCATATCTCC
This sequence comes from Ladona fulva, assembly GCA_000376725.2. Lineage (NCBI taxonomy): Eukaryota > Metazoa > Arthropoda > Insecta > Odonata > Libellulidae > Ladona > Ladona fulva. The sequence goes on along the minus strand of KZ308205.1, from coordinate 852,026 downwards.
ATTTACTTATGCAGGAATTAATTCTATTACTTACTTTTTTATTTATATTATCTTACTTATTTGGAAATGCCAACGTTTATGGTCCTCCGAAACAAATTGTTGTATTTTTATTTTTCGTCATTTTCCTATTTATATTTCAGATTATAGGTTGCATATTAGATTCGTAAAATGTTGTTGCAGATTTAATTGGAATCCCATTTTAATAAGAGCATAGGTGTTCGATGATCCTTTCGTTCGGGTGAATACCGAAGATGGATTCTTCAAGGTTACATTTGAGAAAAATGGGGAGAAATCATCACGTTGCCCTAACATTACGCTATGCTTTTAAAAAATCGCCAACGCGATGACGAAACAAAGTCTGCCGCATTTTTATTGACTTCAATATCCACAGACACGAAAAGGAGATAAGGGAGGAGTGGGGGCGGTTCTTATCTGGGCCATGTGTTCTTCCCATTTAACTGTGTCATTCCGTTGCCTCCGCCATTATCTCTGTCCTATCCATCGCCGCAGCATTGTGCGCTCCTCACGAGTTTTTCGAAATTACCTATAATGGCGAGCACCCTTTTTCAAAGCCCAATTATTTTTTTCTCATTTCCCTATCACCGTAAAGCCAATCTTCTGATGCCTTCCTTTTCCCCTCGTCCCATTACCTCACTCCCACAATTTTTCTTTTTCATTATTATCATTATCGCTCTGTGGCATTTTGCAGCTGTTAAATCTCCCTGGCGATTACCACGCTTTTTTCATTCGCCCATTTGTTTCGCCGCCTCCTATCTGCACCTTAACAAAATCGTGATTTTGTCACCGGTCGATTAAATTATGTATTTTGTTGACTGATTTCAAATTTTCAGCGGAATATTCTCATGATATGTCAAGTACCAATATAGGCTTATGATCGCGAAATGTTAAGAACGTTGCCCCCCAGGCAGCCAAGTGGGTATCGCGTTCGTCTTTGGTTGTCCCGGGATCGACTTCCGAGGAGTCCATACGTGCGAAGTGACCTCAACTGTCGATTCACTATTAACCCTACTACTACTACAAGAGTGCTGGTAAATTTTCTTGTACTAAAATCCCAAGATAATGTACTAATTTTACTTGGATATATATTTCACATACTTTTGATAATAGGATGCAATTACATAATTTGTATGGAAAATGCATAATGTAGCCCAAAGCTTAAACTCTATCTACTGTTCTTTACACTGAAAAGGTTATCTTGACTAAAAATATATTTGTTAGTCACGAATATATCGAAAAAATTCTTTGTATATCTATCGAGTGAAATCCTGAGATAATAATAATCGAAATATTCCTGTTTCCATTCAAGTTATTCGCCTATCGAGTATACGAGTCAAAATCGAAGCTTAAGAGCCCAAGCACAAGTTAAAACCTTTCCAAATAATGTTTCAATAAAATAAAAGTTAACTATAGCACAAAAGTATCAATTAGATTGAAAGGAAGATTAGATTGATTAATGGTAGGATATTTAGCTATGAAAAAATATTTTAAATCTATGAAGAATATTTACCCATTCTCAAATGTTTTAATAGTAAGAGTTATTATTATTATTATGTTAAATTACTAAGACGTTACTTTCTAAGTATCGCGAATTAAAGATTTTGTTTCATTACGTACATGAAGGTCAGTGATAGAAAATAATGAGGCAAAGAAAACATTTTTGATGCTGGTCCCCCAAAAAAACGCGTGAAAAATTTTTGACTCGACCATTACAAGTATTTGTACCCATTACAGAGCAAATTGACGTTGTTTGATTCCTTTAATTTAATAACGACTTAACAGGAAGTGTTCGCGGCTCGTAACAGAAAAATCATCAATGTTAATCGAAACACTCGAGGAAATTAAACCTTTTCCCGTTCCATTGCGTCGCTCGTTTCCCATCTTCTTTTATCGTACGTCTTTTTGCCCTCTTCAGCGCCCGGAGATCTTCGCCTTTTGCTTCCAAATGAAAAGTTTCCGAGCAATTCCCCTTCCCCATTCTCCTCAATAGCACTCCGACAGGCAATATATATTCTTTTTTCCGCTTATCAGTCGAGTAATTCGTTCTACTGCCTTCAAAATCGCTCACTTTTTTAATATTTTTAAAGGGAAAAAGTAAACCTTAACTTCTCCTCCCAGGAATAATTCTTCCTCGGGGCTTTTTCGCTACCCATCCCACCGCCTCGCCCTTTTTATTTCCATCAAGTAATTTCGAGGTAAAGATTCCCTCACCTGTTCGTACTCCGGAGGAATCCGTCCCCTACCCACCTTCAATCTTACCCCTTCCACACCCCCTTCCTGATCCAAATTCGAACCCTCTCCTCCACCCTTCCCTTCCTTTCCACCCCCGCAACAGGCTCCCCCTCCCCCACCTCAATTCCCCTCCGCCCCCGCTCACCTCTTCCTTCCTCATTCTTTTTATTGCCGGGGCCCCAGCTTATAGAATTTTCATCGGATCCAAGCCTCAAAGTCTTTTGAAGAATATACAATTTACGGCGAAAAAAGGCCAATTTTTATGTATATTTTCTACCGATTCCTTATTTTTTCATTATTATCATCGTCTCGCTCCCTTCCAGCCTCCCTCTCCGTCCCCTTCCCTCGCCCCCCTCGGCTACACACACCCGTCTCCAACGAATTAGTTTTACCTTTCATAGACGCCGACGTAATATTAAAGACCTCCCCCCTCTTCGTGCCGAACGCCCCCCATTTTCCTCCCTTTCCAATTCCTTCCGACGGATTTCCACCTCCTCCCTTCGCCTTTTTCATAGCCGTTCGATAAAATATTGCAGTTTTCAGGTGGATTAATTTCGCATACTTTTTTACGGGGAGCGGAGCCGCGGCGGGAGACGGCGCAGAAGGTGGGAAAGAGGGTGCCGCGTTCGGAAGGAGGTCTTGCCTCATATTAATTTCTTTGAAAATTGATCAACGTTCTTTTCCCTTATATCCCATTCTCCGTTGCGCCTCTCTATCATTCTCCGTTTCTTCCCTTCGCATCTTTCGCTCTTTGCCGAATTTTTCCTCAATCTTGCGGCTCTTGCCGGCTTATTAGATTTTTTTACCTATGGCGCTCCTTTATTTCCTCTTTTGATGGGAAGTTTAGTCCCATTCCTCCATTGTGAGTGGTATTTTACGCGGGAAATTTATTGCGATTTCGTGGATACCTTTTGTCGGTTTAAGAAATCCAATCACATTTGGTAATCTGACCAATATTTAGCTATGGCACCCACCCGTACGTTTCCACTAAAGGTTTCGCAGATTACCTTTCAATTGTTCATAATACAATATCTTTTTCATCCCAAATGTTGGGATTTATAAACATAAAGGTGAAACAGCCATTTTAGGCTTTATTATGTTTTTTCAAGCTACAGATTAAATAACTGGAACATATAAAAGCTTCATTCACAGGTGCTTATCAATATGTCAGTATTTTGCCTGCCATGTCTCTATGGTGATAGGAAAATTACGGTTTTTATAAGAAAACTAGTAAAAGCCCCCGTCAAGCATGACGGAACTTAATTTAGCTTAAATATATATCTATTATTGTATATATCTGGTCCTCCTAAGCACAAAAAATCTGCCGTAANTTACCATTACTTATAATATTTATTCTACTGTTTTCATGTCAAGTCATGAAAGACTACTTTACGTAATTTTTTTTATAAAAATTATAAGAACTGATTATCCCCGTGGATATATATATCAACATTCAACAATGGCCTTATTCGTCAAAGGAATGGGTTGTTTATTTCCCAAACATTTTACGAAGTTTCCGTGTGTTTTATCAAAATCCTCGAAAGTTCGGATCTATACCAATATTTCACTACTAAAATAGGACATATGATCATTTTCCTTTCTTGTGACTCGTCTCGATTTCGTAGGACTATTGTTTCTAATTTAATTTTGTATAAGAAACAACCTCTGTAGGTAAAGAAAACTTATTTATCGTACATTTCTTATAGCAAAGTATGGGATAACTCATGAAATCAATGTTCAGCAATTGCCTTGGTCGTCAAAGGGAAGGGTTGTTTATTTCCAAAAAAATACGAAATTTCCGTGTAATTTACCAAAGTTCTCCTATTTTCGAATTTTTATGAATGATTCACGACTAAAATAAGAATCTATGATAATTTTCCTTTCTTTAAACACTTGTTTCAGTTTCGTAGGACTATTTTTTCTAATTTAATAATGTAAAAGATGGAATCTCTGTAGGTAACGAAATCCTATTTTACGTACATTTCTTATGGAAAAGTATACTGACTGATTATCTCCTTCCCTTTTTATGGGATATCTCATGAAATCATTGTACTACAATTGCCTTGGTCGTCAAAGAGATGGGTTGTTTATTTCCGAAAAATGTTACGAATTTTCCGTGTATTTAATCAAAGTTCTCGACATTTCGAATTTATATGAATGATTCACGACTAAAATAAAAATTTATGATTATTTTCCTTCTTTGTGACACTTGGCTCAACTTCGTATGACCATTGTTCCTAATTTAATTTGGTAAAAAAATCGACATCTGCAAGTCATTATAACGTAATTTACGTTCATCTCTTATGGAAACGTATTTTGTGCTCCTGGGTTCGAACCCGGGCCTTTACAGAGATGAGAATAGTTTTCCTGGGGGTTTCAGAATTGTAGAAACACAAAGTAGTTTGTTTCAGGTCTATCAGTCAAGCCGTTTCTGAGATAAATAGGGGGACGGACAAACCGACGGACGGACAGAAATTTGCTTTTGATATATATGATGGGAAAATGAAATCTTTGAGTATAGTTTAAGTATGGTTATCGATTTATCGGTTACGGAGTATCGATTTAAGTACGGGGAAACCAAAAATAAATAAGGATGACGGTACGGAGACCATACGGAGAGTCGAATTTTTCAATTTCCGACCGAATGTTGTAAATCTTGGCGAGAACTTTTGCAGTGGTGAGTGCTTCTTGGAAAATTCTTGTACATGTTATTTATATAAATTTTGGTATCGGCCAATGGAGTCCCAGAAATCTGTACCCTTCAGAGGATGTCCCATTAAGCTATGTATAAAGACATTCTCTCTTTTGAGGGCACATGGGTTCTTAGTTTTACATTTTTAATTCGTATAATTTGTCCACAAGAATACTTTTCAGTAATGACGTTTTTAAAAGTGACCTAAATATCAACACATCTTAGAGAGTTGTTTTATTTGAGCTCTGAAAGTAGATTTTAACGACAAGACGTCCCAGTAAAAATTACCCCAGTACCTTTTTTTAAGTCGAAAATTATTTTACGTTATCTAGGAATATCGGGTGTAAATGTTCTGTACAATATATTCTTATATCCGTCCAGTTTATCTAATAATCTCAATTTTCATCGCGGTTTTCCTCTTTCGTACCGCGAATTTCTGTATACGTTCTTAGCTACTCCTTCCTTGAGAAGATGATTTTTTTTCTTTCAAGAAAATGAATTTCAATTGCAAAGCAGGCAGAGTTGAAGAGGTAAATGGAGTGTATCTGTAGTATAGACGCAAGTTGAATAGAATTAAATCTGTAACTAAATTCAATCAGAATACACATTTGGAACTTAAGTAATCCAAAATTTTAGGCTGAATTTTTATTATTGTTCAATGAAATCTTTATGTGGGAAGGTGAATCATTTTGTCTCCAAGATATTTTAGAGTGATATTTGGTCAAATAAACCATTATTAGGCGTCTTTCATGCATTTCATGAAAAAATAATTCTGGATTTGGTTATTTTAGTATCTTTAATTTATGAATGTTGAGTCTGAGTGCTCTATTTAGATCAAAAAGTGGTCTTCCCATCAATCCCTGGGGAAACAGTAGTGAATTCTTCCTTAAAAGTTTCATACGATTTGGAAAACTTGACAACTTAAGTGGAAAAAGCGTAATGTTTTAATTCAATCTATCCATAAATTAGAAACGCAATACTCATTATAAACATAATTTCGTTAAAATATTGTGATAAGGGTTTTCGATCGATTATCAGAATTTAAAAATATAGCGGAGTTCGCTCTTCTTATCCAGCAAAGTCCTTATAGGAAAAATTGCTAACCTGTGCAGGTTAGCTTCTGGCCCAAATTCGGACATTTACGGAATAAGATAAATTTATCGACTTTATACCAAAAAAATATTTAGTCACTAATAATGTACACAGAATACATGCAATATTAGATGGAATCGTACTCATTCCCGATATTTTTTCTAATGAAGTATCAACGAACGCATGCGAATGAAATTGTCGGGTAAAAAAAGAAGATATTATGAGCGGTTCTCTTAATGAGTCCAATATTCAAATTTAAGTCGTCTCGTCCGCGCGGATATCAACATCGCTCGAAAGAAAATAATCCAAAGAATAGTCGTGGGCAGGGATAACGGTTTTCTCTTAGAGAAAATGTATACGAGTTTGTATTCGGACGTAGCTGAAGCGGCGCTTTCTTTTTTCGTTCATCGAAGAAATAACGGTGAGCGAAGCATGTGAAATTACAGCATCCGAGGCATTGAGTTCGCGTTTGCAACCGTTGCCCATCGCATTCGAGGGCTCCGGCGAAGAAATTCCGAAAGCGGATTATTTCGGGGAAACGTTCGCTATCGGATTTTGCGCCGTTAATGGGAAATCTCAGCCCTTTTCTTCCCCCGTCCGCATTTTCTTTGCGATCGGCCTCGCAGGGCGAAAGAATCACGCGGAATTTTTATAAATTAAGGCTCAAAGGTACTTTTTTCGGCGCTTGCATTCGGTGGGGGAAAATATTAATAAAAAAAGCGGAGCATAACCGTTGGACCACACTAATCTCTTGACGGAGAGAAGAATCCAGAAGCTTAACATTCAATCCCATAAAATATTACTGCTTCTGCTTTTCCTCCGAATCTCTCTCCAGAATATCTTTGTCTCTCGTTTCCTCTCTTCTCCTTTCTTCCTCTTTTATGTACTTTTACTTCACTTTTCATCATTCCACGTACATTTTCCTTCACTCGACTTTTTATCACTCCACCACTTCTCTTCTTAAATGCTCATTGCAACTGGCAATTGCCACATTCCGTATATTCGCTAGTATTCACGTTTTCAAACTCTTAAGGAATATGTTCAATTAAAATTTAGCTCCTTGATAAGTAGATTGGTTTTTACTTTGCCGGAATAGTAATTTCAAATTTCCATTTGAGTAAGAGAATGTGGCTATATATAAACGAGATCGCGACATTTACCATAATGTTTGACAGTGCGCAGATTTGCTGTTTAGAATTACATTCGTAGTTAATTAAAGTTTTCAGTTGCATCTTATTTTCATCATTCCGAATGACTATGTTCGTCAAAGTTTTACAAACGGAGTATCTTTAGAGTTACGGTTAAAAATACTATCTCTTACTATCATATGACGTAAAAATGTAGCTAACTCTATAATCATCAACATTTAAATTTAGATTTATGTTCATCAGAGGAAATAACTCTCCTTTATTTTCATTCAATTCGTTTTTTTTTGTAACAAGAATCATATCATCATATATTTATGGCTCTACTCAATTCTCTCCTCAATGCTTCTCTAAGTCAGGCTTTACCAGCATGATTTGTTTTTTTATTACAGGTCTTACTAGCATGATTTGTTTAGTCATGATGTACCCCCCTTATCTTATCTAGGTCATTATGATATTTAAATAAAGGATGTCGCCTACTTCAGTGAAGTTTAATAAAGGATGTGTTTGTAATCATAATCAGATGTATCATACCTTGTTAATCTGTTTGTTATCTTTGTCTTGTATTTTCCATGAGGACCAGGAAATACTTAACCGCAAATTTGATCTTAGTGTATTCGATAGAGACAGATTTTGAAGACGTTGATCATCTCTTAGCACCTTTTCGGTGAATTAGAAGGAAAATCGAAACGGTATGGAAAAGCTGCACATGTTTTACCTTCAATAATGAGATATTGTCCAAGTGAAAAATTGCATAAATTGAAATATTCTGATTCAAAAATTATATAATGTCAGAAAAATTTTCTGTATTTTTCCGGTACATTAAAATCTCCCCAAGCTCTCGTGAATAGAAATGCATTATTTGTATATTACATTCTGCTGCTTAGAGAATGCTTTCTTTAACAAGAATCACTCGCCAATGTAAATCCTCTAGGAAGTGGAAGTAAACTTTTTCGCAATAATTATTTTTGCTATTACGAAAATCTTCTTGAGCCAATCAGAAGTTGTTGACTATTTGGAGTCGTCATTAGCTTTTTTGAGAATACAATTTCATATTCAAACAATATGGTAATTGATTAAATACGAGGAGGAATTCATGGAATATATTTCACAAATTATTTTCTTGACCACGTTAAATATTCCGGAGCATTACTTCATTATGATTTCTTTCACGACCTACACCCAAACCTAATGAATACTTGAAACTTTCTATTATTTGCTTCAGAAAAATGGCAAGAGAAGTCCATACTAAAACTTTCCGTGGGAGGGACATCGTCCTAAAACCACTAATCCAACTCTTGACCATGCATCTGTTTCCCCCTCTCGCCTCTCTCTTATGCGATCCACATCTTTTTCATCATTCTCCCCTTTGCTCTCACGTCCCCTTCCGCATCGCATCCTTTTTGTCTAATTACTTTCCGTTTCTCTTCTTTCTCTCCGCATCTGGAATCCAAAATTCATTACACTCTCTTTTATTTGATATGCAAATCGATACATGGTATATATAGTGGGACTAAGATCGCCACCGTTATTTCCCTGGAGGGAAGGTCTCATTTTATTTACATTTACCACTTCCATTTCGTGTACCCTTCTGTCCATCGTGCTTCGAAACCAATTTCTAATCGTGTAAGAAGCTTTTTTCTGCATCAGCTCCGTGTTTTTTCCCCACAGTACATTTTCTTACGCGGAGAACAAGGAAGAATTATATTCAGTCAAATTTCCACGTTCCTTACGGTGGTTAATTCTTTAGAGCTTAGTTAAGCTCATTCATTGGAAACTTCACGCAAATATTAGAGTCTTTTGTAATTAGCGATGGATGTCACATGTCGATTCTTTTCAATGGAAACTTTATGCACACTCCTTGTTCTTTTTCTCCGATATTGTTTGACATTGATTCTTACGCAATCGTTCCATTTCGAGGACATTAACTAAAGAGCATTTACTTACATTAAGACCCAGTTGCCATCTCTCATACCACCTTTGAATATAAGCTAAATCATTTGATAATGAAATACGATATTCCTCGTTTGATATATCTCTGTTTACTACCGATTTATTAATTGAGAATACCCTGAAATTACTTTTTATCTATCGCATGATTGACATGTGAGTTAGATCGAAGAGTAGGCTTTTAGTTTCAATCTCGCCCAAATAAAGGTAATTTATTAGTATTATATATCAGGAAGAGAGGAGTTTCAATTATGTGCTTAAATGGTGACCTATAAACCACCAGTGCATGATGAATATTCCACATTTCCGAAGATAATGAAGATAGTTTAAAAAACCAGGCATCTTCATATTGGAAATATCATAAAATTATTTATGTTAATCTTTCTTGATGTTATTAAAATGTCAAAGTCAGCCAAAAGTCCATCGATTCGTACAACGCCTTTTTTATTTTCATCGGCAGAAAAAATTAGTTAAAAGAAAGCTTATTTAATTTAGTGCATTTTGATGAGAAAACAACATAACACAACTATACTGCGCTGCCTAAATTTCTCTAAGTAATACGAATTTTTAATCGCTATTTTAGATATGTATTTATATTTCGCTTATAATTAGATCTTCAGATGAATTAAATGCTATACAATAACGTTTTTTTCTAAAGATTTAACGTTAATTAAAATTCGTGACTTGAAAATGTTTGTTTCTTTTATTAGTGTTAATCATATTAACTTTATGGATTAATATACCCGAAAATTTGACCGTTACTCCCGGAGCAGCTCGTCTTTACCAACCGCCTCCTATTTTCCGCCTCTTTATTTAACGAAAACTGTATTTAACTCCAAATTCAACCTTTCCTTTTCCTCTCGGCAAAAATGCTCTCCTTTCTCCTCTTAACTCTTTCCTCTATTTCGCTTTCTTTCCAGCGGCTTGAACCGAGTCAACATAACCTCAACGGTTTAGTTTATTATGCAAGCAAACAAATTTTGTATGCGTAATGCATCGAAAGAAAGGGGGATGGGATTTCTGGAGAGTTTTGGGGTTTTGCGAGCGGCACGCAGAGGAGAAGGGGTTGCTTCATGGGGGAGATGCACAGATTGGAAAGGTAAAGATTGACGGAGTCGGATTCGGAGGTCAGCTTGGGTGGAAGGAATTCTTTGTGCGTCGAGAAAGAGGTGAAACGGAGACTTCAGCTATTCGAATATTTTCATTTGCATCAGAGGTTTCACGGCCTGCGTGCAGAATTCAGCAGTGGAAGAGTTCCCAGAAAAATAGTAATTAATAGGATCAAAACGAATATTCGAGGAAAAATTCAACAGGGTTTTTGTTGGACATCCTTTTGTTATTTATTTAGAAGTTAAGAGAAATGCGTTTAACCTTTATATATGTTTATTAGTTTAAGCCAAATTTTCCGTTTCTAAGATTTATATAGAATTTTCAAGCTGCTTTAAATAATTTAATTTAATGATCTATTTACGAAAATTGAATTACGTTTGAGCTGTTAGTCTTAGACAATTTTTTTTCTGTCATTATGTAAGATGCCTATGAAGTATTGAATGAAATAGCTGAAGATAAAATTGAAGATGCGTAGGAACTTACTTTTGGGATAGGAGGAGTCGGATTCATTACTGTTTTTTATTCAGTGAATCTTAACTCTCTGTAATATTAATAATCTTATATTGCCTAGAATTATATTCCAGAGAAAAAACTATCCTCGTCTTCATTAATTCCTGTCTTTATCAATTTGTTTGGGCTGTGCCTCATGAGCTCATGCACACTGCTCTCCCTAACGACAAATCTAATTGGACTAATTGGAGATTGGTAATTATACTCCAACCTCAAGGTCATAAGTACGAATCCCGGCTAGTCGGATTTTTCCGGTTAGGGAATGTTTTTGTGCGTTCGTCGATTGTTATTGTTTAAGCCCACCACTGTATTTTTCTAGTAAATGGATGTTTGTGGTGTCATTGGGAAATGAATAAAAATAAATAAATTGGAATATTTGGGATCCTGTTCTGACATAATTTTTTCATGTCTGTTTCGCATTGGGAATAATCCTGTCTTCTCTTACCCCTTCCTTCTGTCAGCTGAAGAGTAGCGGATCTTCCGTAGTAAGCCATATTAAGTTCCTCTTCTTATTAAAAAAATGTATACGAACATTTTACTTCACCATCTTTTAGAAAGATTTCTTCATCAGTTAATTGGTCAAATTATTTTTCATTAGTTACATTTAACTTTCGACATTGTTTTTTTGCATCACATCTTCATTCTTCCTTGCCGCCGTACAGGTCCATATTCTACAGCCTTTCGAAAGGAATGTCTTTGAAAAAAGCAAAGGTTTTATGAAACATTTACTAATATCCAGGCTTATTTCGTTCAATGCTGGCAGTTTATTTTCTGGCGGAATTCTTTCTTCCTAAAGGCTATTTCACTTATCATTTCTCTCTTGCTACTCCCATCACTACTTATCTGGCTGCCTAAATCAACTAGTATTGTATATAGTTAGCAAGAAATAAATAATAGTTGAATATTTACATGCGGTAATTCAAGTTACTGTTTCACCAAAATCTGAAAATTCTAACCGAAGAAAATTGTCTCTGAATATTAACTCCACCCGACACAGAGAAGCGTGCCGCTCTGATAATGATTCCTGGAGAACCTTCTTCAGGTTTTCAACTCATTCCCGGTGTTGTTTCGCGCTACTCCTCTTCGTAATCATTTCTCCCCTTTCGTCCGCCAGCACACGACCACCTCCGGCTACTGCCGTGCCCACCGTCCATTCATTTCTGTGTCAATAGTCGACATTCGCACTCCCTCAACCCAATCCCTTACCGATCGCTGAGCTCTTCCCTCCGCCGATGACTGATTGCCCGCTGGGCGAATTATTGCTTCCCTTCTTTCCTCCACACGATATCAATCTCACAATCCTTTCGCCCAACGCATCGGAGGCCTTCGATTTCCGTGCTTTACTTCGCCCTCGTTTCGACTCCGATTAATGGCGCCATTTTTGTAATAAATTTCGAAGAGCGTTCGTTTGTTCTTTCTCTCTTTAGTTTCCAAATGAATGAAGGAGTAATTATTTTTAGTGTTGAAAGACTAGGATTTTTGGTGTCAGAGATAATCCGAAATATTTCAAAAACTAGGAAATTATCTAGATTCAAAACTATGCTCTTGCTGAAATATTTATTTATAATTTCATGAACCGCAGCCATATGAGCTAAATAAAAAGATGTGAGAAAGTTGCCTTTCTGCGATCACTCAAGATTAACTAAGTTTTGGAGGGGGAATGAGGCGAGCAGGTAATCTGAGGAATGAGGTACTCTTGTTATCATATCTGAGCGAGAATGACATACGTAGAAAAAGTCCAAGAAAGGTCAGAACGATGACTCAACTAGAAACACATTTCATTGCACTCGATGAGGAGTAACCAGTGTAAATGCCATCCACAATCATAAGTAATGTTCATACTAACATTCCTAAGAAAAAGTGATTGAAAGATAAATTTGTCTAATAAGACGAAAGAACATTGTTTCATTCTTCGGTACGTAGAAATAGAAACCTGAGTGAGCTACGAAGTTAAAACTTTGATTACTCCTTCACTCTACTCAATGGTAATGGAACCGAAAATGGCCATCTGTTGGTCAACTTTACCTTGCCATTAGTTATTAGTACTTGTGGTATCGTTCATTAGGGAAATTAGGTCACAGATTGAAATTCTAGAGACTGAATTATCTTCTGCTTCGCCTCAAGATAATTGGACCTGTACACCACGTTATTCAAGCTGGTCGTTTCGAATGTAATTTTGACGTCTAAACCCCATATCATTATGTTTTTCTAGCTTGCTAATCTGAGGTAATCTTGATAATTTTTTGTGAAATCTTTTCTTAAATATGATAATCAAATGATGAAAGCTCATTCAGTCGATTTTACTATTATATCATCTTTAAATCCATTCATGGAAAACAAAGGAATTTCGAAGTCGCGAAAGAAACAGTGGCTTTAAAACTAACTGATAAGCCTTAAATCCTTGATAATTGTTGTACTCTTTGGTCTTACTCTTTAGATTTCAAGGTCGGGTCAGCGAGGCAATATTGACAGGCATTAGAATCGAGGAAGGTAGATGGTTAAGAGAAGGTTTCTCGGGATGGGGAAACGAAAAATACCATTCGCAGAGTGCGTAAGAAGTTGGATGGTAACTTCGCGTGTTACACGGGAGGTTGGGAACGTATCGTTGGTTATATTTTTTTCTGGCGTCGATATCGGACATATCAAGATGCTATGTTAAATAGATTACTGCTACCACTACTATTACCATTATGAAAACCATATGCGTTGGCTTGTGGAGTGCAAAATTATAAGGGGTTCGAACTACTTACTTTGAGTGCCACCAACACAATTGTGACAATCGGGACTACAGAGCTATCGGTCTGACTGAATATTCAGCGTTTCACCTTCCTAATGCAACTGTTTTGGAGACCTCTCGAATGGTCGGAAGTTGGACTGGAGCTAACAAGTAAGTTTTATTGCTAAGTAATCCTTAATTTTCTTATGAGAATCATTATTTGCCTTTAGAATTGCTTTCGTTTTTCTGCGTCATTGCTGTATCTCAGCGATTCCCCCGCCAAGCATCTTCACTAGGCCTAAAGAAGACACGTTCACTGCCCTACCATGGGGGAATGCACGGGAATCCGCTACACCAATAATTAAGTTATCTTGCTCAATCTTATCGAAAGAGATTCAATAATACAATATTAGTTTACAATTGTACTGGGATGGGACGAGGCATCCATGAACAATATATACTCTCTTCTGAATTTTAGACGACATAAAATATTGTGAATCTTCTTACTTCTGCTTTTGGTTTAAGATTTTAAATAAAAATTGAGTTCGTTACCTGTGGTCATTCAGGTCCTTTTGTAGATCACTTAAGTGATAAATGTGGGTTCCCCTTTCGAAAATTCGCTCTTCGAATCTAATGGGAGTATTGATTGTTATGTGGAGATGAATATAGCTGTTAGAATATCTATAGGAAAGGTGCAGCGGTTTTTATTTTAAGCTAAAGAAAAACTTTGATGCCTTCGCTAAGATCAGCGTGAATTGACTAAAAATAATTATCAAACCTGTAAGGACGTTTATAGCCCATTTGCAGGGAGGAGATCCTTCAACATGAATACAGTCGAAAGTACCACTGCTGAATTGCAGAGGCTATTACGATTAGGATTTTGGATTACTTAAAGAACGTTTACTCTTGTTATTTGTGCTTCTCGTTGAATGAGAAAATTGAACTTCGTATTTATTAAATGGCGTTCCGCGAAGAAAGGTCTAATCATATTCATTACAGTGCTTTTTGGTATCACCTCTGTGGTATTAAATCCTTAAAACCGAGTAAATATTAGAATTAAGGTTAAAAACTTTGAAAATATAAACTGAACAGGGAAAAGGGCTTCATGCAATACTATTTAGCGATATGGTCGATGGGGCTTCGCTGAATTCTTACGTCGGTCATGAAGAGTTCATAGAGAATACTTTGAATTGCTCCTTTCCGAAGTTTCCGTTTTATTCTTAGTAGAATTTCCAAAATAGCGGCAGCAGTTTGAAGGTCAAGAGACATGTGATAGGAAGCCTTGCCTCCTTCCTTGCCTACCTCACTCATTCCCCGAGTTACCTACGTAACCTTACTTCATCTGACTTCGGCCTTACTTTCCACGATTATTAGAAGTAGAGCGATCGAATGCTTAATGATATTTACAAATTATTTTGCAGTGATTCCGATGTGATATTTTACCAGCTTGGTTGTTTGTAATGGCAATTTAAGTTCTAGTAAGCAATGAATCCTCTTTGAGGTCATCATCAGGTTGATGCGCTGGTTCCAAACTGAACGTTTTGCAAATATATGCGAAAATAACAAAGTGTGACTTTAATCTCTTTTCGGATCTATAAGAAACGGGATTTAAGGTGAAAATCTCTACTTAAGGTGAAATATTCTATTCTAAAATTGAAATGTTTACTTTACCTGGATTGTTGAATATAAAACACATTTTTATTCCAACGTTTACTATTTTTCTATATCTATGATTAAAGTAATTCGAATTTGAATTTCTTTGGCAGGTCTTATATGCACTTACTTGGACTGAAATTTCAATATATTATGTATATTTTTCCGTTGTTATCAATATGATCATTTCCTAGTCTATTATTTCCTGATTTTTGATACCTTTATTTAAATCTGAACAATTCTACTAAAATTGAACTTTTTTTTCGATGAAATCGACGAACTAAAATAAGCTAATTGTATTGAGACTGAGAAAATAAGCTAATTGCAGTGAGATAGCAACAACATTTCTGGTTGAATTCCATTGTATTGTTTAGCAGTGATTACTTTCAACCATGGTACTCGAACATCAATAATAACTCCTCATTATCTAAATTTTAATGGAAATCATTTTCTGCTCTTATAAGCTAATGAATTTTGTATGAAATTATTCTCTTGTCCTTTTATAATGTTAATTTTCCTATTACGCAATAGCTACTTTCCGATTTTGCGATTAATTTAAACGGACAATTTCCAGTTTTGCAATTTTCGGTTTGATTTTCACAAATTAACAACTCATTGGATTTACGTTGAAATGATATGCAGGATAACGCTGGAAATGACTGGAAATTGGCTTCATCTCTAATTATACAGATATATCTAAAATTTGGTCTGAGTAGTATAGCATATCGAAGACAAATCTTATTGTTATAAACCCTTTATATCGAATGCTATTAGATTTATAATAATAGATCAGTTAATTTAGAAGAAATCTTGACTGTTCCAGGATGAATATTTATCGGCATCTCAAAGGGAATCCTATTGCCTTATTGTAATTTGAAATTTGACCCTTATCTTCGAATATATTATTGCGTACGACGATAGTAGGATTATGCAATTTCATCGTAAGAATCTTCTATATCTCTGTAAGTTTTTCTTAGCAGACGATTAGATGTCCTTTTCTCTATAACCAATTTTACATTCCTGGATTTCCCCACGAATTGGCTACTGTAACGTCATTTTCTCTAATGAAAGATATCACAGTGATTCGGAAAATATTTTTATCAATGTACAGCTTCTTTGTGCTTCGGAGATTCCGAAAAAAATGTAAAATTAAATTATATTGAAATTAGAACGAAGAAGTATCAATTTGTAGGTTTTTTATCTTCAAACACAGAAAAGGAGTAATGAGTGACTTAAATATGAGGGGACGAGCTCTCCGTTAAATCGTAAATCTTAGGAGAGTCAGATATTCTGTAAATCTTATCCCGAAATTGTTCCTGTATTAATACGGGTTTAAATGTCAACGTATGTACAACCTAATCTCTGACGGATCAATCCGAACGGTTGCTATTTATGATTCACAGAAAGAATCAAACCATTAATCGGTGAATATTATGTCGTCATGTTGGATGATGCAACAGAAAGAGACGCGAAAGAGGTGGAGGAAGTGGCGCGACGGCTGTGCACATTGTTAGTCGCTTGTGGGGCGTGCACTTTTATTTCCAAACGAGATGGATGGAGGCAGAATGAAAAATGAGCATCGATGGATATTTATATTCCTACGACTAATGAAGTCGCGCACGTCGGGGGAAATGAATTTTTCCGTTCGCCATTTGCCGCCATTTAGTTTTGCTTTTATTCTTAATTTATAACTCGCCGACCTCCCCGAAGCCGATGGCAGATGAACGTCAGTGAAGCTAAAATTCGCGAATAATAATTGTCGAAGCGATTAAATTATGGGAAAATAAAATCACGTGCCCGAGCGATGCATTTCATTCTTTTGTTCCAAATATCTATTTTTTATTTCCGTTTTGTCTGCTGTATAGCATTCGAACCTCGACATTTCCCTTCCCCAGACGCTTTCCCAACCCCCACCGATGCATCCATCAACACAGAAATTAAAGATTTTAATCGGCGAAATGTGGCAGGTGCTGTGAATTAATGGAACGTGGAAATCCTGAATATTTATGAAATGAAAATCAAAATGAATGCCGCGGATGCGATATTTTTTCCGGTGTTGCATTTCATCGAAGCGTCTCCATGCATACGGCTCCCCGCTGGAAATGGACTTGAATTAATTACGCTCTCCTCTCGGCGAATCGACGTATCGGCTATCCCAATTAGCGAATTATTTTTGGCTTAATGACCGGAGAAGCGTTAAACAAATACAATGCCTCGCGGGCTAGGGAGTGAGGGATTTTCGATGCTTTCTTTGTAAATATGGCCGTGGTTCTTTTGTTCGGAGAGGAAACGTTTTGAAAAATAGCCCTCCGGTTGAAATTATGAGTTCGTTTGATTTACGATCCAGCATCCCGTATTTATCGTTGAAACTGCGTTTCAAAAGTGAATATTTATTTATATATGCGCTATAGCTTTAATTTTATTAGTATTGCGTAGTTGAAATTTACGGACAACCTCGTATATGTTCTAGAGCTGCTGGACCCAAAATCTGTTAAATCAGCAATTAACTTAGATTTTCTCTAACTTCTATGCTAACTATTAACTATTATATTTGTTTATGATTGCATTGTTGGTATCTCCCATAGATAATGGTGAGTGAGATCTTAGGAATAACCGATCAGTTTCGTTTAAAGCATCCTTAAATATCAAGTAGGTGTTACTCAGATCGATTGAACTGAAAAACTGAGTGGCTAGAATTGGCTGATCGTAAAGTTTAACAAACACTGCTTAATTCGTTAGCTTACAATATTGGTCTTAATTGGTCTGGCTCTACCTCAAAATAATATAATGTATAATTGTATTATTCCAAGTTTTGAATTCGTAAAATAATTTTTACTTCCACTCACACAGTTCCCCCGAAACTAATTAATTTCATCTCCTGTAAAGCCTTTGATGATTAAAATTCAAGGAAAGGAAACTTTGTTGTAGATGCTTAACGGTGATATAAGTCCAGTTTTCTCGGTCGATTGCCTTAAATTCAGTTCGCGAACACGTTACTTTTCTTTATGTTTCGTGGAATTTTTTATTTGTTCGAAAAAATTCTATTTTACGCCACTTATCTAATAAGCATTCTACTCTAGAATTCTATAATAATAGCAAATATAACGTTATTTTACATTTTGTCTATCTCGATTAATCATTTATTTGTCAAACAATCAAAATGTACCAAAATATTTAATCGAAACATTCTTACAAATTTTAATTTTCAGAAATTTTTAAATGTAAATTTTCGTACGGAAGTGTCGGAAAAACTCGGATCTAGTTTAATATGTTCGGCTATGTGCATTATTACGGAATCTACTTTTCTGAATTTAATCTATAATAGTTGATGCCTATAGATTTGATGGTTGCATTCTTTCAAATCTGATAGATATCTCAAATTTTTGTAGCTAGAATACTTTGAATATAAAAATATTTCATTAATCTGATTTAGTTTTCATCTCTAAATGTTTTTACCTTTTATTCTCATCTCTTAGTTAGGCCATAAAAGTTATACTACCATTTTAGGATTCGATGAGTAAGCTACTCCCTGCTGTTTTTCAGCGCGTTTTAATTTCCTCTTGCCTCATAGCTTGATGATTTACCACGTTTCAAACTCAAATCTTCAAGTAACATATTTTACTATCATTTTGTACATCATTCTCCATCTTTGCTGTGGCGATGCAGTATGAAGATTTTACTTGGAGATGCTATTAACTAGTGAAGGAAGGACATAATATTACTGCATATTAGGGATATTTTGTATTATAATTATATTGCTCCAACGTTCAATTTTAAAAGATTTTACATTTCATGTAAACTTCTCCTTAGTCCAAATCAGGCTTAACATACCACGGATACCGGATCTGCAAGGAGTTTTATAGCTTTCACTTTTTCTTTAATAGTTGTTTACTCCTTTGCTTTCTCGTACTTATTCCGAGTAGAATACGTTCACTTTCTCATCACTTTCCACTTTCCATTCTCTTTCTCTCCATTCTCTCCCTTCCTCTCCTACTACTCCCTCATTCATTCCACTTCACAGTCCGCGTGCCTTAATCGTGTTTCGGGGGTTTAGGTGTTCCGCCGATTCGATGAGACAAAAGAGAGTGGGTGCCGTGGTGTGGCGCGTGTGAACAGAGATGGGTTAGGCGGAGGCACTGAAGGATAGTAAAAGGGGCTCTTTTTTAAATAAAAAAGCCGTGCGGCCTCCACGTGGTTTTATTTCTGGGCGATGGTGGGGTCGGTTCGGCGGTTTCAGAGGGTGTGGGAGAAGGTAATTTCCAGTGGGCTTGAGGGTTTGGGGCTTGAAGGTCGTGGAGTGGGGTTGAAGGTCAAGGGGGAGGAGACAGAAAGTGAGTTTTGCGCGGGTGTTAAGGAGGGAGCGCCATATTTGCAAATTTGTTGGGCCATCCGCCGGTGGCGTCCTGCAGGGAAGTGGGAGGCTGCCGCCGGTGGCGCCCTAAGTGGCGGGGGCGAAAAAACAAAAGGAACGAGGCTTTTCGTGACGCCTTTGAAGTGCCGGGTCACGCCCCAGGCAGTCTTTTGTTGCGGATCGCCTTCGTAAACGCGATTAATTTTAATTCTCTTTCCCAGATTGGTGATTCAATATTTTGGCATGCGGGTCGCGTATGTTTTTCACTTCTGTAATGATGGGCGGATGCGCGGGAGGAAGGGGAAAATCCGAAGAAAAATTTCTCATTGGTCGCACTCACGCCCGTGACTTAAAGGATGAGAGGAGTGAATCGGTCGAAACATTCTTGCGATCGCGTTATTACTTCTCCGATGTTGAGAGTCAAGATTCATTAACACGCCTTAATTTATTAAAATTTCTTTCGGATGAGTGTACTCGTTTACTCAGCGTCAGACCTTTAAGAAGCTGAACGGGGTAGCATGTGTCTAATCCACAGTATCTTCTAATCCTAAATAGAGTTAATATGCATTTATGTTAAATTCTTAAAATAGCTTGCATAATTCTTGAAAAGAATCGTAAATGTTTAGCTTATATTTCTTCATTAATCGATACCATTTTTTTCTGAATAATAGATACATCCTTTTATTTTTTTTCTCGTTGGATATCGTAAATTTTAAATTTTAAATCTGAGCCAGTTTAATGTTTTTTAGGTGAAGTTAATTTGAGCAGGTTTATAATAAATTGTATATCTCGTGATGATTCCTAATTAAAAAGTAGGTGAAGACTTTCTTCTTTCAAAGTTATAAAGGCGTAGTAGTAATACCGCTGTTGATGGTGGCTTAATATTTCTAAGTAATCGAATAGTAAAAAATATTACTTAGTGTTTCGTTATTAAAGCTGAATAACTCGTTCTTTTACTCCACCATCCGCTCCATTTCTAGACACTACATTCTCTTTGGGTACCTAAATTTGTCTGAATTGTCAATTGGAATACTTTTTTAAATTATGTATTAAGAAAGAAGTAATAGCAAAATGTACAGTAAGAAGTATTGAAAGAGTAATTTGCTGAAATTCCATTTTCGCCGTTCATTCTGCATTAATACAAAATTCACTATTACCTAATATATCATCCAGATGTACCGTGCTCTTTCTCTCGAAAGAAAATAAAATCTGTGCGTGAGACTGCTTTTCACCATTACGTGGATATCCGCGTTGAGGCGTCGACATGTCCCAGAGAAAAAACGCCCATGGCGAAGTCCATTGCGTCACGCATTAAGGAGCCATGACGTCCGCTTGAAGAACGACCGTCACTCGTTCCGTTATTATCTTAGGTAACACGCGCCCAGATATTTATATGCCCCGACACTCGCAGCTTTCCCCTTGCTTTGTTTATGCGCGTATTTTTATTCCGCGAGATAGGGTGAGAAAGGAGGTGCTCATTCGAATGGACCAAAGAGAGAAAAACATAGCAGAAAAGAATGGAAGCCTGCATCGCCATGTGTAGTGACTTGCATCCATTTCTGTTATATCCTCGGTACCGAAAAATCTTCATTATTCCGCCATACTACCATACTATTCATAATTAAGACTTGTAGTATTTTAGTGGCTGAATATTGGAATTAAATTTTGATAATCAACCACTATCTGCAATGTTCGTAAACACTTTTGACTAATTTTATGGAAAGTTTGAGAGGATATGAAAAGAAAGTGCGATGCAGTAATATGGAGTTATCAGTTAAACAGTTCTATTGACCATAAGAATCCAGCTTTTTTAATTAAATGACATCGGGTTTTTATTAATCAATTGCGCCAACTTTTCTTATGTTTTATCAGTATATCTGATAATCGAGTTATTATCCGAAATCTTATATTTTGTGGATAAACATCCTCATTTCTCAGTTGAAATTGGAAAAACGAATAAATAATTCGTATTTTCGTAAAGTCCCAAGTTGCTTATTTACGGCATCAACCAACGAATGATCTAGCAGAGTATATTGGTATCGGTACATTAATAAATGTATTAATACTTTTTAAAATAAGCATATTTTAGTAATTAAATACTTAATGCCGAATGTAGATTACTTTTCTCCCAATGACTGCCTCGTGAAGCTTCAAAACTTTGAGAACTGGTATATTCATCGGACATAACCTTTTGATTCCAATTTGGCATATATAAAATACATGGAAAACGTAAATTTCTGTTTTAATGTCAGAATGTCAAAGTAGCACTGCAAAGAAAAGACTGAATTCAAGCGAAATCTTCCATCCTTAATTTCTTCTAGAAGAGTAAAATTTCAACATAAGTAACAATTTTAGATCATGTAAAAAATATATTATCACTTTTTAAGTTCCGTTAAAAAATGAAATAAGAACGACGTAAAAGATAAAACGAAAAACGCTCTCTTTACAGGGAGGGAATGTGAATTCTAGTGTTTATTCCATCGGCAAATTCTTTGAACAGTTTTCTGCAACCATTTCTCTCTTTTGTTCTTTGAAGTATTATAGGAAGCTTTATGGTGTAAACGTAACTAAATGTTTGTACGTTGCTTTTCTCTGACACATTTCAAATGAGAGTAAAGTAAAAGGATGTCTGTGTGTTTATGAATGCCGAAGCAAGATGCGTAGCGGTTTTCATAAGAAGTAGTTTCGCGGAAAAATATAATAAAAAATCCGATATCGAAATTCGGTAATTTTCTTATTCCGGAACAGTAATTTCGGGCGCGATCACCTTCCGCCCGCCCTTGCTATTAACGCTGGCGACCCGTGTGTTGATGTCTCCCGTGTTATTATTCCTCGCCGCACGTGCGCATGGGCCTTACTTTCCTCGGCCTTTTCCTCTGCTTTCACCCGCCGACTATCGGACCCTCCAGGTGGATTTTTTCACCCATTTTTTCATTCCGTGGAGCGATATTTTTTTTCAGACGCACACGGCGTCTGTCCCCTCTGCGAGTTAATTAATAGAGGAAAGAGAGGTAAAAATGGACGTGGGGAAAAGGGGGCCCTGAAAAAGAGATTGAAAATGCGGAGGAGGAGGCGTGTGTGAGTGCGTGAGTCGGTTTTCGAAGTGTGTTCGGCGTGCTTTTAACGCGCGCGTGTTTGTGGAGGTGTTGCGGTGACCACTTCCCTCCTCTCTCCCTGCATTTCTGCGGTTCCCCGATGCTAATGGGAGTTCGTACGAATGGCATTGCCTTACTTTCGATGGAACATTTCGTTTGCAGACTGTCGTTCTTGCGGCAACAGTTCGTGAAGTTCAACATAAGAATGTCATCAGTTATCCATAAGGTATCTATACTTGATCAAAACTACTATTATGATTGAGGTTTCGTGGCTTTTTCCCAAACATGCCGCCGATCCGTTGGTCCATCACATTTTTCTACCTTTCTGGAGCTAGAATTTAAATTCCTGAGAGACAGCCGCGGTGCTGTAAAAATCCACTCTTATTCTAAAGAAATGAACAAAAATCTTTAGTTAAAAATATCTTCAGGAGTCTTCCGGTTTCGGCGATGCATCAAGTCTCCTCATGGTAACAACTACAGAGACAATTGCTAGCATTGGGAGACCGGAACAAGCAAATACATTTTGAATAGGTAATATATCTCTGAAATGAATTTTGTGGAAAACTATTAATCTTGTTTTATTTCTTCTGGATAAGAGAACTTTTTTCTCTCCTTAGCTGAAAGGAAGAAAATTGGAATTTGTTCTTTGGGAAAATTTGAATTATTGCATCCGTTTTATCAGTACTCCTCCCACCTAGTTTTTAATTCAGTTCTGTACCAACGCAGTAAGATCTTGGTCAGGTGACAAAGTTAAAAATATTCTCCCCGGCGGGGAATCGAACCCCGGTCTCCCGCGTGACAGGCGGGGATACTGACCACTATACTACCGAGGATCTTATTTTTATAACATCTTTCAATTCAATTCACTGTTTAATATTTGTTGCTACGAAGCCTCATAATAGTACCATTATGGAAAATATTGCCTATTGGATTTGAAAATAATAACGATTGAGAATTCCTGACCTCTTAAGGAGGGCTTCTCAAACAACAGTTTGGAAGCTGCGTGGAAATATTCCCGTGTGCCGCAACAGAGCTATTGGTCTGCCACACCTTATCAAGATCTCTGATGACCCGTAATCAAACATACTTATGTGTCTAAGTCATAATAAATTCGACTATAAGCGTAAAATTACAGAAAAAATAGTTCCCTCGGTTACTCAGCAGCCGAATTTTCATTGCATTCGATTGTCCGGTTAATGTGATTTGAGTCGATATTTGCGACGAAATTAATCTTCAGCAATAGTCCACTTTTGACTTACATGAAAAAGCGTGCTTCACCGGTATGGATACATCGCTATAGCCAACGATTACTACACAATTCCTTCCTTTAATAGAGCGTATCACTTATCTCAACGATCGCTTTTTAATTTTCCGCCCTTCTTCCAAATCCATTTTCATCTCTTCCATCATCCTTAACCTTTTCCTTGACTAAAAAAGAGATTCAAGGAACGGAAACCAGTTTCAAAGGCCGATACACCAAATCTCGTTATTATCATTTCCGTTTTGAAGGGCTCATTGTCGTTGGGAGGATGTTTTTTATATACTTCATCGCCGAAGCATTTTTCCAAACGTCAACGCGGGATGCCCCGAGACTGTTCCCCGTCATTCACTTTGTGCGGGACCACCTTACTAGAACGCCTCCTTCTCGCAGCCCCCTCCTCATCTCATATGCCTTTCTTCTCATCCTCTGAGGGTTACTCTTCCTAATTTCAGACACACGTCGGAGTCCGACATATACGCCCCCTGAGTTTCCACCCCCGTACATCCCCGTCAAACGTCCTCTCCGCCCAATAACCCCTCTTTCCGAGCGCCGCTAGCCCATTTCCGAACCTCTCTCGCAGGAATACGCGCTCCTCTTCGCTTTGGAACCGATTTTCATTTTCGCTCGGATCGATCGAAAATTTGCGAGAGGAAATTGTTTGAGAAGTAGTTAATTCAAGGGGTGTCCACGATATCATGACCAGCGTAGAGCTTTAGCTTCTATATGCGACCTCGAAAGTAAAAATAATGCACTACAAAGCCAATTAAATTGGGCGATATTTTGTCTTTTCTATTATTTATTCAAAATTAATGTAATATCCTGAGTCCATAGCAAAATGTTTGTGAAGGCACTTCAGTCAGATTTTCTTTCTTTAATCAACATAAATAATGTGCAACACATTTCAACAATTTTTGTAGCGTAGCGTTTCATTTATTTATGGTATAACCCAATCGAAATTTGTCTATTGCTCTTTCAGCTATCTCATATAAGGATAGTAATTTGTGAAATTCTCCTAAGAAAGATTCAGTCGTAGGAAAGCAAGTGTGCGTGGAGTTACTAGGCAGCTGATTCCTCACTCGGCAACTTAGCGGATCTACAATGTTCATCAAGTCATTATTAAGGGCAAATTTTAGCCTGGAGATGCTATTCTAATGGTTCACCCGGAACCTGGGGCATCTTTCGATGTTTTCTTGGAGTAAAAGTAAAAAGTAGTAAGGTAGAAACTTTAGTCAAAATCCCTGAATTTGTTTTTACTCTTTTGTATCAAGTATGATGCTATGGTACTCTCTAATGTAGTAGATATGTATTTAGCATATAGAAATTGAAGATGATTTATATAGTTTTAATCCTGAAATGGCTTTTATTTTTATATTTTGGCAATTTCTTCTTTTAATTGGTCTTCATTAATCGAGGACTTGTCAAATCGTTTATGCCTGAATAATTATATCACTTTAAAATTAGCCATTTCAAAAACATTTAAATATTTTCCTTTATCCTGATGTAGTTTGCAGTGCCATTGTCTCATTAAGTAAAAAATAATTCAAGCAGCAATTCTACAATGTTGCAGTGGAATCAGTATGGAGAGAAATTTCTATAATAAAGGATTTACTTACATTTATTACAGAAATAACGGAAATAAACTAGATATTTGTGCAATTCCACTTTTTTTTATCTAGGTTTCACTAGACTTGTAGCATCATCAGGCAAACATTCACAAAAAGGCACATCCTTATATGCACATAAGTGAGGGGGAGGGGCTGGAAGGGTGGCACCACGGGTGGCTGGCAAAGGGATGGCTAGGAGTGGGGAGTGGGTTGGGTACAATTGTTCGTTTACGAGGCATACATTGTTCTTAACGACTTACACAATTTCAAGTTGTTCCAACACCTCGGTCCTCTTCGTTGATGTTTCCTTGTGGAGGCGGTCAGGGTTGAACTCGCTGTCATGGCCGAGGCTTAGAAGATGCTTGGCGAAGAGAGAATATTCCTTTTTGTTCTGGAAGCACTTCTGATGTTCCTTAGTCCTTGTTTTTAAACTCATACTAATCCTTCCTATATACACTGTAGGACAATTTTGTCATTTTAACTTATAAACTCCACTGTTTTGCAAAGTATCATATTTGTCTTTAGTATTGATTAAAAGCCTATATAAATATATAAAATCTATAAAGCATATATCATATACATTTATAACAGCTGAATTCGAGTATTACTCCCCAGATAGGGGATTCATTATATTCATAGGATTTCAAGGTTTACGGAGATACGAAATATATAATTCTACTGGAAAGAATTTTATTTTGAATTCAAACTCGGAACTAAATATCATTATGGAGACGGGAGTTTCCGGAATTTTTCGGATCGTACATTTGAAGATTGACTGCTTCGGGGTATTTCTATAAATATCTAGTGACTCTATAACACTATACATCGATTACCTGTATGAAAAGAAATACTTTTGAATTTTTACATAGCCTTGTATCATAGGAAGTAAGTATTAATGTTTGAATCAATGCTTTAAATTCTTTCCCGCCTGCTTTTCAATCCCCTATCGCTCTCCGTTTTCACGTTGCCCTCACCCTTTCAGAAACTCCGCTCAACCTGAAACATATCCACTTCCCATATCTCTCAAAATACAGGTTTCATAAATATGTATTCGATTTTGGTGGGAGGTTTTCCCCATTTCATTTCCTTTTTTTGAAAGGTTGTCTTTTTCGCCTCCTCCCAGACGTCTTTCAACGCTGCAGACACGTCAAGTAACCTCAAATTTTCCCTCCAATGGATTCTTACCCCTTAACAATGGATCGGAATCGCTCTCTCCGTTTTTATAGTTGGAGGAATGGCATTCGCTACGCGCCTCTTCCCATACTGTGAGCGACGGCTTTTTAATTAAAGTTTTTAAGAAATGCGTTGCTTGGGGCTCGTCTTCTTTAACGTTCATCCTCTTTTGTTTCTTGAGATACGCCTTCGATTAATTGGTTGCTATAATAGCGGCAAATACGTACACACTGAGTTAAACCTTTTCCTTCGTGACTGAAGCCTCGTGGCATGCACTCATTTATTGCATCTTTGCCCTCCAACGGAAGGATGTGTTATAGGATGGGTGTTCTGTTAAGTGTTTATTATAGGGATTTACTTAGTTTGTCTTCAATAGAAATCTGAAGTATCTTGTGAAGGTGAATAACTTAAAAAAGATTCTAATTTTTCAACAATATCTAATTCAATATTTTATTTACATTTATCAATTAGAATATTTACTTAACAACCGTTTTTATTCGTAATTACTGCAATTAAATTATAGCATAATTTTGAATAATAAAAATTGATTAGTCATCAAAGTGGAGAATATTAGTCATCGTTCCATACAAACGAAAGGACAAATCGTTATAAGAACGCATTCGTTCCTCTGACGATACGCAATAGTAACAAACAGAAGTGATGGGTCGATGTTCACCGTGATACCCTGCAATACGCTGATAGGCGGCTTTCTGAGTATCAATGTAGATGTAGACGTAGATATGTTACGCTGCTCTCAAAACTCTAAAGAAAGGTTGCCTCCCAAAATTTTTCAAACGCTCATTTTGAAGAGCAGTCAGGTCTATTCGATACCTTTTTGTCAATTTTTAAATTATACCACGTTATACAAGCAACTATTGGTGAGACGCATGCGTGTCTCAGACAAAATTTCACACGATTCTTATCTTTATTTGCCGAATTACTTTAGTAAATATTCGGAGTAGTAATGGTTTAATGAATCATACTTATCAGTTACCTATTTCTACTTGCTAAATACCTCCCGTAAAATAAGAGAATTGAAATGGTAGGCTAGTTTAACTTTCACTCTTTGTTTGCGGTTTTCCTTGCGTTGCTATTGTCTCGTCCATTAGTTCTTCCTTTCTAATTTACATAGCTTGAGATGAGATAATACCTTAATCACGTAAATTATTCCATATTCTGATATCGTATGGAAAATTCTCTTCCCTTCGACTGTAACGGATTTTAATCCATTAGAGGTTAATCTACTAATATTTAATGTAGCGTTTGATAGACTGAAAAAAATAGTTGCTAAGTTTTAAGGAAGCGGTATTGCGGTTCAGTGGTTAGAATACCTGCTCAGAAAGCGGGAGACCTGCGTTCAAATCTCAGTCATGTCGTTATTTTTCATTATTTGTTATTCTCATTGAGTAATCTTCAAATCTAGGAATAGATAATATTAAAGGTAAAAATTTAAGGCATGATTTATAGTCGCTGACCATTCTTCCATGCATCTGACAAAGTATCCTAATACCGATTTTGCGTTAAATAAGAAATTTGTGACCGGAATAGGAATATGGGCAGAGTAATCATGAAATCACATAATATTAATCACGAAATATCAGACACATAATTGAATAACAGCACTGATTTCTAAATTAACGCGTCTGAAGAATGCCGATCTAGAATCGTTGATGGCCATACAAGTATTAATAGACATTCATACATACTAGTGTTAGTAGATAAAAGGGGTTTCTCCTGCATGCATCCTCAAACCGATCTATCGACTATCTAAACGTTTTGAAAATATATGAAACATATCAGCATATTTTGAACTTCTCTCTTACATTTTTTCTTATCTGCTCTTCCCTTTTTCTCGATCTCCTCCAAAATGACTGACAATGGAGAAAACTGCGGCAAAGAAGAAGATTGACGGCCGAAAAACCAGCTCTTCTCCCATTCTCCACACACAAATGCATATGCGCATATATAACTGTGTGGCTTAACTTCTGATTTTTCTTCTCTATACGGCTTTCATTCAATGAGGTTCCATTCCTTTACCATTCAAAAATAGATTCATTTGGAATAAAAATTTAAATTTTATGATGATAATGTTTGAAGAATTATGTTACCGATGTCAGTCTTCATTGCTTAGATTAGAGTCGAGATGATTTTGGAAGTAACCGAATAGATAAGTTTTCTGATTTTCAATTGCATCGATTGCATGAAAAGTAATCGATTTTTTTTATTTGCCAACCTTTTTCGCAAACTAGTGTATAGGATCATTAAAGCATCGTGAGGTGACAAAGTAAACATTCATGTAACTAACGTTCGACTATCTCAGCGGTTTTTTAATTGGTTCCTACAAATACTATACATTCAAGAAAAAGCGATTTCCGACAACTCCATAGCAAAAACTGTGGATAGCAAATGTCTCAGTTATATTTAAAATTATTTTTACACTATATTACGCATTGCATCGAATCTTTGTGACAAACAGTGTCCTAAGCAGCAGCAATAGGAGTCTTAAAAATTATTGTTATTTCGAGTGATAAATTAGGAAGATGGATATGTTACGATGGCGTGTTCGTTTTCTTTGGGTTATAGGATGTTTCTTCTACGAACGCTTTGGAAGAACGTTTTTTAGTGATACTATGACGGTGATAAATTGATCAATATCTACTACATACAGACGCGTTTTTCGTATAGTGACCCCGACATTTTACTGGATAAAAATGAGATATCAATCCTAGATATCATGGGTTCTATATTAGACAGCGGCAAAAGGTATTTTTCCTTCAAGGATGCATTGCATGGTTTTTCGGAAATTTTTTCGAGGCACTTCCCCTAAAGACAGAATTGAAATTCAACCTGTAGTTAGAGGAGGTGAATCTCTAACATGTACAGCAAACTCCCAAAATGATCCTAGGTTAGACGTTAGGTCGCTGATAATAATTCACTATGTATAAAGTATTGTAAAGGTAACCTCAAGAAGAAAGCTCTCTCCATTCTCTAGGGAGATGACAAATCTGGTAGACACATGTTCGCAGGGATATCGCAGTCTTCGTACTTTTCGTTTGCGATGGTTGAAATGTGATATTTTTCGACAAAAGCAGATTGTCATTTTTTCTACGTTAGCAGCAGACGACACGTTGGCATTGCGCAGTTTTAATTTGATGCACTTCCTGAAACCAATTCTGCTTGAAACCATAGGAATAGCTGAAAGTGTAGGTGAAAAAACGGAATAGACAACGATGTCAAGTAACATGGCCATTAGCTCTAAGCCAAGCCGCTTCTTTTTCTCCCTAAGCGTTACTTTGAGGTGAAAAAATGGACTCATTTAAACAGTCCACTTAGACATAGGTGACTGCAACACGGTATGACGAGAACAGAGATATTTAATTTATGTACAGGCATTGCAAAAAAATCAAAATTGAACTTGCTTTCTAGTCTAGGTCGCTCGAAATACTCTTCAATTATAAATCATAGGGAAACGTGGTGTAAGAGAACTTTTGCTGGCAACCTAGTCGTTTACTTGGGGCCCATATGGAGTTTGACAGCTTTTTAGCTATGTATATATGTTTTAGGGCGATATTAAAATATCCGGGGGATATTAAAATTCCGTTTTAGGTAGATCTATCCGGTAAAATAGCACAAGTTTGAATGATAGGCTTTTGAAACAACATGGATGCTCGCTTAGGTCCCCCACTAGCCCTCTCTAAATTTTATCGAGGTTTTATTACCAAAAGTTGGGGCCCCGAAGTATCAACGTGTATCTGAGGTAAGGTTATGAGCCTACCTATTCCATTAATTGCTCTCAATATTGAGCTTAGTAAGTGCTGATTGGGAAACAGTTCCGGAGATTAGTGGTAACTAATCACTCCTTAGTTTGTAGCAGTATGCAAGCAGCTTTTACTCATATAATGTATAAACACGAAATACGGCAAAAATAAAATTGTGTATGTGTTCCAATTAGCACCATAGTTCGAAGAAGATATATATTCAAGGGCAAAATTACGTGCTTTGCATAATGCATCAAATCTAATTTATGAAACAAGTTGGATTGTTACAATATTAACTTTGCGGTGACCGATAACAATACGAACAATAGAAATTGATATTAAACTCTCCCACAAGAAATACTTTAAGGTTTCCATGGGTGGAATCATCGATAAGCATATACTTAATGTATCATTGAAATGTATTTGGCATTTCATAGGACATGGATACGTAGGAAAAGTGGAAATGAACAATTGAAGGGAAGAAAAGGTACTGTTTAGTTCCCTCCATCTTTATCTACCTACCCCGGTACTTTATAACACCATGTAACTTGTGTAATCCATGTTTAATGAAGATGCCAAAGATCGAACTATGGTCGCCTAGTGGATTACTTTGAGGATATAAAAGTTAAATTTTTTGATATTCGTGGTACTTTTAATTTTAGAAGTAGTCTCCATTAAACAGGCGAGCAGATTGTTAGAACCGAACTGCATCTCGCGGGCGTCTCCTATACAGACTGCGATACCATAAAACAGGGTTATATGTTTGGAGGTCGTCTCGTATATGCAATTGATGTGGATTGTTTGCATAGCAGCCGCGGCGGGCATATGGCTTCTGGGAGGCTGTCGTCCTTGGAGAAGGTGTCCCATCTGGCGGAATCGCCTCCGCTGTAAATCGATGTATCGCCGAACGGCTCGCCTTTTATCTCGTGTCTCTGGCCGATACTCACCCACGCAGCCTCCTTCGGAAGCAGATGGAGACTCTTTCTCCCTCTGACAACTCCAATTCTGACCGACCGACATTTATATGGCCTCCTACGCTGCGTGAAATTTGTTCGCCAAGAGATTGATGGAGTGGAAG
Source organism: Ladona fulva (assembly GCA_000376725.2). Classification (NCBI taxonomy): domain Eukaryota; kingdom Metazoa; phylum Arthropoda; class Insecta; order Odonata; family Libellulidae; genus Ladona; species Ladona fulva. The sequence goes on along the minus strand of KZ308205.1, from coordinate 820,588 downwards.
GCTATCCGAGAGATCTCCGGATTTCACTGCGGCCGAGTCTATCCTTCAGCGGATCTCCGTTACGTTTCCTTTTATTTTTAAATTGCCGAGGTGAATAATGAGCCTTTGGAAGTGGCTATATTCAATTGGTGGAACTGTATCGATGTTTGTGTATAGCGGGTGTATAAAGGCAATCTCACCATCCAGGCTTTTAGATGTGGGTTTAGCAGAAGGGAAACAGAAGGGAGAATAGAGAAGTTCTCCTCGCCTCCTGATATTCCTCTCGGTTCTCAGGAATTCCGATACGTCTGAATAGATTTTTGTGAGTTCAAACATTGTAACACTTATCTTAGAATTATCATCGTTAATAAGACACAGTAGAAGCTTCACCTTGTGGTACCTATTGGTTCACCCTTAAACACATTGTAAATCAATTAACCTCTGAATGCAGTAATTAAATTGCAAAGATATATATGAAATTTAATATCATTATTATTTATTAACCGCAGCATCATTTATTTCCTTTGTATACTGTTAATTAAACTCCCTTTTATAACCTAAGGGGAAAATTATTTTCATGTGCATTGCAAGCCAAGATATCCTTTAAGATAGATTTTTATGAAGAACATAGCCTGTTTTCTTGCCTGTAAAGTCATAAAAACAAAAGTGGGTTACATTCTTCCCAACACAAGTTACAAAAACCTTTGTAAAAGAGATTCACTACGTCAGATGAGGGGTGAAATAATTTGCCATTGATTTCCTCACTGATCCGGAACAAAAATTAAGAATATAAATTCCTAGTAAATGCTGCAACACGATGATATGTGTACCAATCTTCATAGTGTATGATAGGGAGAATACGGTGAAAGCGGTCCCGGGTTCAGTTACCGGTGGGGGCCTACGTGTGAAATGACCTTAGCCGTCGAAGTAATTTTAACAAGGATAAAGGAAAGGAAGGTAACTTAGTAGGTTGTAAAACCTACGAAAATCCCAAAGGAATAAAAAGTGTGAAAAATAGCGACACGACTGGGACTCGAACCCAGGTCTCCCACTTTCCGGGCAGGTATTCTAACCACTGAACTACCGTGCCGCGTCTCTCTCATTCCCTTAACAGTGTGAGAGAGACGCGGCACGGTAGTTCAGTGGTTAGAATACCTGCCCGGAAAGTGGGAGACCTGGGTTCGAGTCCCAGTCGTGTCGCTATTTTTCACACTTGTTATTCCTTTTTAATTTTAACAATACTACTACTACTACTAGGACGAATGTCGTTTTCAGGATCACTCATACCTCAGTAGCTTTTATTATGTTATGAGCCGAAATAAGACAAAAATATATGAAGAATACGTTTCCCTCTATCCTGTACCAAGATAAAAATTAAAAAAGTAGTGGAATTCGTCTCGTAGAATGTATAACAATAAGCATTCGATGGAAAATTAATTGAATGGAATGATTTCAAAGAATGGTTTTATAGCCGATGAACTTCAACTAGTACTGTTTTGATCTGTCTATCGTGGCTGTATGACCTTAACAGCATTTTACATAGGAATGTGTAGAATTGGTATATAGCTTTATCTTCGTTGTTTTCTTGGAATGCTCCTATCAGCAGTATCTAACTTTCTTCGATCTACTTCAATCATGCGCAATAACACAGACCCTTGAGGAGAGTCCCCTTCTACCATATCCCTCCTATCCTCTTCTCAAAGGCACTTCTTCGGACAAATTTCAATGCGGATCCTTCGATCGCTCGCTTCACTGACCGTCCGTGATGTGCAAAGGGAGCCGCCCGTCACACGAGCCGCTTTCTCAGCCATTCACGGAAAAAGAACCCGAGCGCTTTCACAAATGGTCCCTATCAGGATAACGAGAGGGGATTCGATTCCATCGCCTACAGAACGTTTGATCTCTACGCAACTCGCTAGCAAAATCTGATTTCAGAACATTAATTCCATTCGAAAATTTCGCCTGAATTCATTCCATAATTATCTCTGTTAATAACATGAAATTGATAATCATATAAGGCCGTTATAAATGTAATGTAATGTAATATAATTGCCTGTTTCTTCTTTTATCAATAATTATTCAAGAAAATAAGTCATTCTATGGTATACAATTTGGAGAAAGAACGTATCCCTCCCCTTTTTTTGTGAGAACATCACGGGAAAAAATTCAGTTCGACGTATTTGAGATAGATTCTGTATTACAAACATGAAAATTCTTACTTATATTGATCCACTTGCAAATAATTCTCCTTTTCCTTGTTTGGTAAGTAGATTAATTTTCAGTCTATAATTATCTTTTCCAAATTCTAAGTGATTTTAAAAATTTATTAACGGCATTCTGAGATCAGGCGGAAAAAATATTAATGATCCTCTGAGGCAGCAGTAAATTGTACGTCTATTAGATGATCGGATGACTGTATGCAACTAATCCAAATATAAATAGTGATTCGAATCGGGCTGAGTACAATAAAGATTAAAATGATATGTAGTACAAGGTAAACTCGTAAAAAGTATTTTTTTTTCGTGGCTTTAATCTTGGAAAATTGAGCCGTACATAATTTGGTAAATTCGCCATTTAGCTTCAAATTTCCCTCGCCCACAAATATGGCTTGCATAAAAACTCGCAAGTGCCAGTGAATATCCGTGAAATTTAAGTACTCAAAGAGGACACGATCCATAAAGAAGTGAGCATATCTCGATCTCAGGACACCAAATCACTCCGCTTGTCCATTTCAATGCTTAAGTAATTTCAACGACGAACCCGCAAAGTCTTGCGTCACATGGAGGGCCTCCTTTTTTGGAAGGGAAATCATTTGAAAGGCTCTTTACTGCTTTTTTTAGCCTCTACCTCGCCGGAGCCCTCTTTCTTACCGCCCTTTCACGGTCCTTCCTCCAATCAGCCGCCGTCTACAGCATCGCCCTTTCTTCTGCTGCCGTCGCTCGCATCGTCGATTCCTCCGATCTGTCACAGGAGCGCCTTTTCGGATCTCCCGCACCGTATCTTCCCCTTTCCATTGGGACGCATCTCTTTAGCCTTTCAATATCCCCTTCGTTTAAATCCAAAGGATGGACTTATCCCCGAACCCTCTTCTGCGTCTTGTGGAAGCATTGGTTCGAGAAATCGTTCGAACGGGTCCGCGGAGGTTCACACACTCCCTCCCTCACATCCATTGTGTACCAAGCTTCATCTGTTTGTCTCTTCGTTTTTTCCATCCACGACAGATTTTATTGCATTCACAGTGTCTAACCAACCGAATCGACCCCAACTCTATCTCATCACAGGTGCTGCCATCTGTGGTAGTGTTCCGATGGTCAAAGCGCTCCTTTTTTAAAAATCAGGTGTCGTCGGGATGCTCCTATGGATTTTTTTATAATGGTTAGTTTCGTAGGATGATTTAAAAAGTATTGGTTCAGCAAACATCTGCAATCTTTACATCTTATATAGTCATTGTTTGATTTCCAGTAATTGGTAGCAGTGCAGAATATTAAAAATCCTGAGAATTCTCAGAAAAAAAATTTTTAACTGGTAGAGACGTGCATTTTCTTGAACAAATGCTAAAATTTCCACCTCTATCTTTATTTTGACAACTTATCTCTCAGATTCTCGTAGCTGAACAAGATAAAATCTTCAGGTCACTTGGCCAAGCGACCTGATAACGTTACACAGTAGCAAATTTCATGTGAATGTTTTATATGATTTGTTTAATACTTTAAATTGGTGTAAATTTTGAAATTTTAGATAGTAATAAACAGCATAAAGTAGAAAAATAATGTAAAACTACCTCAAATAAAATACGTACTTCGTTGATTACGGAATCATTTAAGATGAGGTATTTTCATTAGAAAGGTGTGAGTGGTATTTTTTCTTCAATATTAATTTCTGAAACAAAACGGACTTTTAGTGTAATGACCAATTTCGAAGATAATTTTTCGAAGCAAGTTTTCCGGAATCAATCTTGTTTGAAAAACAAATTAGGCGGCACTATCCTAGTAAAAATAGACGCGAGCGATGTTTTTTCTTCTTGGCGATTAAATTTTGAAGAGCATTTATAAGCAAAACGGAATTCAAATTCCGCTTTACCTATGAATAAATGCCTATGGAGCCATCAATTTCAGTTATTATCAGGGAAGTCTCTAAATTCTAATTTCCATGTACGCGATGAATACCCTTCCATCTTACGAGGATAATCTAATGATACTAAAAGAAGACGCGGTCTCCTTTCTCTCTCTCTCTCGCTCACTGGAATTCGGATTAGCGGAGCTCAGTAAAAATTAACAAATATCGTAATTCCTCCCAGACGCAATTAATGTATTTAATCGCGTAAAATATGGGAGCCGATTCCGCGCTCGGAAATGGAGAAAAGGTATGTTCCAAATTAATGAGTCCCTTAAAAGCAGAGAGTGATTAATATTTTAAACTGATTCTGGTGGAAGGGCGAGCAAGTGCTTGGATTTTTCCCAAACATTAATGGGTATCATAGGAAGACCTTTCCTCTCCCTTCCCACGTCACCGGAATCAAGGTGAATAATTAACGCGGGCCGCTGCAAAGGTTCTCGAGATTCGAATAGTATTTAAAATTTCGAACGAACGAATTTAACGAGGCAAGCGAAGGGAGATGCGTCGGTCAGTGTCCTCGAGGAGGCAAAGAGAAGACGCTCTCTGCATCGCTCCATGAATATTTTCCCTCTTAATTCCGAATCCCTTCAAAATTACCCACTCTAAGCCATTAAACTCAGCTGCTTGGAGTAATTCCATAAATCCCTAATTCCGTCCACTCGTCAATCTTTTAGCTCCCGGAATATCAGAAGATCAACTGCTTACGCGTGTGCAAGCGTCAACTTTTCAGTTCAGCATCTACACTCACCGAATGTAATTTTCGCATTAGGTCTCGTAATACTCGCTGTTTTTCTCATCTAGTTAAGGGAATTTTCTGTGTAGTTTTGCGGGAAACAGCCGTAGATGCAAGTATTATACGATTCCAATCACACACTCTAAGGGATATTAAATTAATTTATGTCACGATGTTAGAATAGATTAATAAATGGATAATGGATTTAATAGATTAAAGGTTATTTTGGTGAATGCATGAGGCTATCGTTGAGCACTTCAGTGCCATAAAACAGATAGAAATATTTCAATACTGCATTTATTGGCTCTTTATTTCGTAATAAACGCATCCATTTCTTCTGCCTAATTTAATTCCATGATCACGGTATAGCCAACATAGGCGAGAAGAAGTCTTAAGTAGGCACCTTTATTCGCCGATTAACGGTTGTACTTGGTTTATAATTGGCTGTTACACAATAGAAGATTAGACGAAGAAGGCTGTAAATATTTCTTGTTGGTAGCCTGAGAGTTAGGAACTTAGTTCTCAGTAGGATACCAAATCCTGAGCTCTCTTCTGGTTAATCCATTCAGATCAAGAGTCCTGTAAGCTTTCCATCATAATTCAAGCAGAAATTATAGTAATTTTTGTTCTTTCATTGCTTAGTATTCCTCTCATCTAAAAATTCGTAAAAGACATCGAGCAACAGAAATTACTGAACTAAATCTATATTCATGACGAAATCAATTGAAAATAAAGAAACAGAATCGTCTTAGGTGTATCGGAAAAACTATTTTCTTTTGACCTACTCAATCGATAAACAGAAGTTATAAAGTCTTACCTGTTCCGGGACTGAGTCAAGATATTCCGCTTTCCTGGTGAATAAATTTACTAATGAAACTACCACAAGGGACAGTTCCACCTCATTTCTTGGAAAGCTCCTTCGTTGCTAATAAGGCATAAGCGTCCATCCGCAAGGTGAAAGATCTTAGTTCGAATTTGATAAAAGTCAGACTTTCGGTTCATCCTTTGGGATTTTCCAGGCGCTTGCATGAACGTGAGTTAACCACGAACCCTTTTTATTAAGTTAGGCAACGATATACTCTGAAATTTATCGTGAAAGAGAAACTTAAATGTTATCGGGTAAAACGATTCTTCGAGTGAGCGGGATTCGATTATTGCGTAAACCCACGATGGGACTTCCGCAGAGAAAGATTGAGGAACAAACCAAACGCCTCTCGGATAGACGCATATTTGAGTGTCCCCGAAAAAGGATTTCGTTGGAGGGAATTATCTGTATCTCTGGCAAAGAAAATATGCAGCGAAGGGGCAAAAGCGAAGTGGGGATGACTGTTAGTAGACGCCTTCGGATGCGCTCATCTTCCGGCCAAATCCTCCAGCGACCTCCGAAAATGCCCGCTCCGCGGCGGTCAATCATACTTACGATCCAGCGAGTTTCCGCGAGGAAAGGGGGAATAGAAAATTCCAGTCGGATGGGAGCTATACGTTTCTCTATCTCCATTCCCCATTCCGCCGGACATTTTAATATTTACCGCGCTGAAATGGACGCAGCCAGAACGCCAAAGTTACGTACGGCGGAGGAAGAGGAGTTTGCAGGAGCCTAAGTGAGCAGGATTAATGAATAAATGAGACGAGGAGAGGGGGAGATCTCCTCAGGGGCTAGTGGAAAGAGATTGAGGGAAAAGAGAGAGGATGTGAGGAAGAATGTGGAAAATGCTGGGGAGTTTACAGGATATGGATATGTTTGCGTGATGGGGGAGGGGTTGTGTGCGGAAGAAGGCAAAGGGGCGGTTTAGGGGTTTGGGAAGGTGGTGGAGAGCAAAGGATGTAAAGAGACGAAAGATTTTGAGGGTACGTATGGTGTGGTTAAAGTGGGCGGGGGAATGAGGGTGAGTATTATGGTCGAAAAAGATTTTGAGGGAAAGGGATTGAAAGAAAAGAAAGTCATTGTGTCGGAAAGAGTTTGGTATTAATTAAGGATTCCCTCGTGCATCGAATGAGAAGCAAGGAGGTTGAAAGAATTATTGCATATTAATTTTAGTGGCTGTTGTTGCTGAATGGTGAGGTAGCTGACCAATTCCGCGTGGATATAACCTCTAGTGTGAAATTGTGAATGATTTTGTTTCCAAATAAAGTAATGACAGTTCGCAGTAATTTGAGTTAAATTATTGAGACCATTATTTTCTCGTAAATGGGGTTCTTTCTTGTGGTTTGTCTCGAATTAACTGCATTCTGAAAAGATCTTACATTAGTCGAAACAGAATGTTAGGTTATATGGTAGTTATGGATAAGGAAATTTTATTTGCTTAATATAAATATAATGATAAAGAAATGTGAGTGACCAGAAAGAAAACCATAAATTAAAAAAAGAAGAATACAATAAATAACTATAGCTAAAAGCTTTGCAGGCTGGTCAGAACTTTCGCATCAGTGCTCTCAACGGTGGATAGCATCCGCAAAATACGTTCTATCTCTACGTGCAAGAAATTATAATCGTTCCCATTCTTGTTTAATTAATATCAAAATCTAGACCAAGAATACCTATTCCTTGATCAGATACTCTCTCATATGATGTAAACTTGGACATATTCGGCACATCATCGATCATGGTTGCATAGTGGTTAGCGTGCTAATATAGCAACGTCGAGGTCCCGAGTTCGAATCCTTGTCAGGGCGTGCTTGGTTATGTTCACCTTCACTAACTTAATTGTAAGAGTGGTCTCATTAGACTAAAATTTGCTTAAATAAAGTCATGATTATTTTTATAGTGCCAAATTAAGATTGCATCTATTATTACCACCCCGTTTCATCTCCACACTTATTGCTAACGCATGTCAAATATCACATGAATCGTTATCCGTATATTTGCTTAAACTCTTTATCTGATATATTAAACGTTAAAATATAGGTAATGAAGATAATCCTAACGAATTTTGTCATCATCTTGTTCAGTCATATCAGTAACAAAATAGAAAAATCTTTCCGAGGGAGTGTATGCTTGCTGAATAATCAGTCATGGGTATTAATTGGGTTATCACCATCACAGTCAAAAGTAAATTCAGTTGCATTCAGTTAGAAACTTTTATCTCGGTAACATGGGAATGACGTCAGTGAAATGAAACCATCTCATACTACGGCTACTTAAAAAAGTATCAATTAAGTGTCTTTTTTATGTTATTTTCTCATGGAGAATGCCTGAAATATATTAATTCATTCGTAGTTTTTGATATCTCGTTTTCCATTGCAGAAGTACCTTTTTATTGACCACGTCAATGCAAGAAACTGCCAAATAAGCAGAGGGTTTGAGTTGAGAAAACGCTATATTTGAAACTCATGTGCATGCAGCTGAGTCGCCTTCAAGTTAATTTCCTGTTGTATCGATTGCAATTGAAGTGCACCAAACGGTCCGCCGTTGTCCTTCAGAAGTGGTGATTTATTATTAAAGGTCTTTTGTAAAAGCTTTCCTTTCTTACCACCATGAGAAACGGGCCTCCGTTGGGCCACTCCGCTTATAATTACGTCTAACCCGGCGGAGTCCTCCTCATCAGCACATCATTTCATAATTTTCCCATCTCCTTCCATTGCTGAGCACGTTGCAGATTTTATACTAACAGACAATGACGCCATTCGGAGTTAACAGTCGTTACGTTTTCATCGCTCCGTGTTCTCTTAATTGTCTTCGTGATGTATAGACGCATTATTCTCTGTCAGACACTCCTATTAATTTTGCACATTCCACCGCTATGAAGAGATTGAAATATGAATAGGACTACAATTTTGGTTAAAAATGTCTTCACTGCATTTTGAAGGTTGAAATTGGATTGGCACTACGACGCACGGATGTTAATTCCAAGATAACGGGTATCAATTCATGTCTAGAAAATGCCTCAATATGCATTGGAAACTGAATTAGGATCTCGTTTATTCAAGGTAAAAATAGCTTTGGAAGTGGGAGAGATTTTCACGTTACCTCGAAATCATTTCAGAAATATCTATCCGATGGAGCGTAGCTCTGACATAACTGAAAATGAGGAGAATAGGTCGAAATAGGGACTGTTATTTCTTAAATCTGTGAAATAAATTATGATAATTGATTTTGAAATGATACATTATTTGCTTGGATCTTGATATTTTCATTTTTACTAAAGGTAGGATGTAATTTACGAGAAGTAATTATTCATTATCTTAGATACCTCAGCTTAATGACAAAGTAATAAGTATAGGAACGGCTACTTATTTAGATAGGAAATGAAAGACCCTTTCTTGTTTGCAGAATTATTAGAATTATTTTGGGTTGCACTATGTATGACAAAGGTGTAGAGTTTCCCTCAATTGTATGAAATACATTTTGGTTGATTTCCGCTTTTACCATTTCAATTTCGTTCTTTTTATTGTATTCTTTCCAATTGGTTGTTACTCAGCAATCAATGACTGACAACTTTATTTTTCTTCGGTAGAAAATAGAAAAAATTATATTTTAATTTTGTATTGAGATTTTTTCCTAACATAACATGGATGTTGAGAAATTGAGTACCCGTAATACTACGTAACTTATTCATAGATGAGTTATTTATTTAATGCAATCCTATTAAAATTTGCTAATGAGTAATTAATAAGGGTTCCCAGTCACCTATTCACACTATACCACCTTTGTATGAATTATTTTCCTTCTCTCGGAGCATCAAATCCCGGCAAAATCTTTTATGCATCACACTGCCATTCCTTCGTCGACGGAAAACATTTTGATTTCCGGAAAAATCAAAGGAAAAGTCAGGATTGGGATGGGCGAAGAACGCCGCGGCACTTATCTCGTGGGAGGAAATGGAACGTGACACTGTGTTCGGAGAGCGTGTGCTTAAAACTCGCAAACACTGTTCACCTGACCGCGCCGGGAGATGTAAGTCAGGATTCCCGCGCGTCAGACCCTTGCGCTTCGAGGGGAAAGGTAAATTTGTCGCCTGAATAATGAACGCCAAAGGGTTTTTTTTATTATTTCCGACCCCTTCCGTAGGTCCGACGGTGTCTCCTCTCAATCCTGTTCCTGCAACCCTTTTCCTCGTTTTATTTTTCCGGGGAATCCCGGAGGAGAGATTTGTGGATGAAAGGGGAAGGAGGGGAGGAAATAGGATGAGCGGAGGAACGTGGTCATCCCTGCGGATCTGTTCCTTAGGGACTCCGGGGTCTCCAGGGCGGAGTTCCCGCGGATGGAGAGGGGCCGGGAATAAAGGAATCGGGAAATATCCCAAGGTACGAGGGAGGGGACATGTATTGCGTAAAACAAACTTTCTTTGTTTCGGATTTGTAAGCGACGAATCCTCGGCTGCATTTGTTTGTCTTCCGAATCTTCGGAATCTGTTGGGTTAAGCAGTCCAGTCACGGAGTGATTGCTCTGGAAAACTAGACGCGTGCTTGAAGCTTCGTCTACTTAAAGAGCTGGTATTCTTTGTTTTTTATTAAGTATGCGATAAGGCAATGATTTACTGTGATACAATGTAAGAGATGGTGCATAATCTGGTAAGGTCATATGACAGGCAATCGCAAGTTTCGCTCGATAGTACACGTATTCCTAAGGGATGTGTTTCAGAAATAAAGCTAATCTAACATCAAATTTTTAAAGAAACATGGTCAAAGGCTTTAAACTGCATCCTTATTGGTCATCAACATTGTTGATATAAATATGTTCATACTAAAATAATGCTTGTTTATTACAAGCATTATTTTTGTATGAACATATCTTATTCTTAACTTTTTTTTCCAATTTGAAATTTGGATTCCGTGTTCATCTCTTAATATATCACGTTGTTTTAATTAATTTGAGTTGTATTTAATCCTCCCTCTTCTGACTTCCCGATTGGGATTCTATATGCTACGAATCCTAATCCGTAGGCGTCATAATCCTTTTTCATCAGTGAAGTCCCTCTATTAGTAGTTGTTAAGTTACCTCTATTGCATTACTTTCAGTATTTTTAACTTGGAGCTATTGATATGTATCAGTTATGGGATATTTCAGAAAGTTTTCGTAAATTCAGTATTTTAAATACATTATACGTAAACGCAATGGTAAGATAGCAGGTTTGACGTTTCCAATAATTCTACAAATTTGATAAATTAAGCATAAAGCATATCATTTATTTATACCATTTATTTATATAAATATAAACATTTTAAAAGTAGACGATTGAAGCAACGGTATACTGATTAAACGAGACTTCAGGAGCACCTAAATCTAGAATTTCTTCCGATTAACGATTCCCGCAAGACTCGGATAGTATTAGTTTGGGTTCTACATTCATCTCTTAACAAGAACTAATGCGAAAAAGTCCTTCATATTCTTATATAGCACTTGATACAATCTCGTGATCATGATCATTCAGTTGAATCCCTTGTATGACAGACTATCCGTTAACCAATTTAAATAAAATTATAATAATGATAATAACACGCCTTTATTTTAGGGCGATATTGATAGTCTCTTAGCAAATTATTCAGTCTCTTCTTAAATCCAATTCTAGTACATTAGAGAAAGTACTTTTGGAAGAAAAAGTCAAAAGGGGAATTAAAAAATTAAAAAAATTATTAATGATACTTGAGATGTGAATGAATACGCCCACTAATATTTTTATAATTAAAAGCTCAATTTCACTTTCTCAATTTTTCATTCGTGTATCAATATTCGGTTAGAATACTAAAGATGTTAATCAGTCATTCATCTCTTACACCTACAAAACCATTCATTCAAATACAGTTTTTTTTTATTTGAAGCGGCTTCAAAGTACGAATCTTTAGGTTCTGAGAATCCAGATGTGTGGTCACGTGACCTGGGCCCCTCCCTTTCTTCTCCAAGGCGTCCGATGTTCTCGAGCTGATGTTTGACACGAATTGGGTTGGAGAACGTATATGAGCGGCGTTTTGGAGGTCCCACTCCTCTCACGTTAACCTGTCACTCTTCCGAAGATTTGACGTAGGGCCACACTGAACGTGCGTCGGAGGATGAATTCCAAATGGGGATACTTTCAGAGCCCAAGGCCACGCCATGGTTTCGAAGGACAGCTGTATTATAAGAGAGCATAAGCGATAATTAGAAGTGTACGATCTCCCGGGTGGTATTGTCCGATAAGGATCTAGTGAGGTCATTTTGGTTTGAATGACCTCCGCGGAACTTTTACGTTTGTCTAAGAAGGAAATTATTTAGTGAGTTTGGTAAGCGGCTGCCTTTTTATAGAAAGCATTCCTGACAGATTTTTCATTGCCAAAACTATGTTCCGTGCCATTGTGTTCTTGGATAGAGAAACGCTTCTTGGACTAAATCTGCCGCAAAAATAGCAAATTTAACGCGATATAATACATTGAATGTATATACGTAATCTTTCTGATTTATCAATAAGTAAAAAGATAATGCCGTTAGAGGTAATTATGTATTGCATATCACCTAGGAAATTTTTCTTTCGACTATTGCCGTTATATTAGGGTTTAGAGACTTAAAAACACTCCGTAAGCCGTATGTCTGTAGGCGGAACTCGCGTTTGGAGGCAAACGAGAAAATTCGGATTACCGATTTATAGGAATCACCCAATAAATCCAATCTAGAAACAGTGAGCTGGCAAGGCAACCACCTCAGATTGCACAAATAAATAGTAATTGATTGGGATGATAATATAAACACCTCAAACTAATAAATGTATTCCAGTTTAAGACATGATGATAATTAACGTCAAAATCATGGATTCACATCTGTGATGCGTACGGCTTATTAGGAGGCAAAATTATGAGGAGTTTGACAAAACAACTGTAACGATCCAAATTGATAAATTTACAATTAGGAAAAACCATCCATTAGAGTCATCATATTGATATAGAAACCAACGCATAAAATATCCTAATGCATGTAGAAAAGGAAAAAGAGATAATTTGCGATGGTAGTAACTGTTGTTTCATATTGGCCATACATCTGGAGGCGAAACTGATTATAACATAAGATCTCCCACGCAATATACGATTGAAAAAATAAACGTAAATAGTTTTGTGTAATATATAATAGAACATCAGCAGTATTTCTTATAATAAGGGACAATACTTACATTTTACATTTGTCTAGAGTGGATTGCTATTTTCGAATTTCCTCATGTCGTGTAAAGAGAATGCGATACTCCTGAAAGACCCGAAAGACTCGCATGAATTTTTTAATATCCATAAATGAAGAAGGAAATTTGAGCTCCTTACTCCTAAATTACCTACACAATTCTCTAACCATAATATATTACTTATATGCAGAAATGAATGTCCTCAGCGTGGAAGAGGAGGATAACTATTTGAAGGGCCATCGAGGCATAAAGCATGGAAACGCTTAACGTCCTCTTCTTTATCCTACTCGTTCGCATTTTCATCAAACTTCTTCGGCTCCGAAAATAGCCACGCATATAAAATAATAACTCGATGAAATTTATGGGAAATGGACGCGACGAGAAGTTTTTCGCGGAATCACTCCTACACGATTTTTATATTCTTCGAGCGAGGAGAATGAAGAAAAAGATCCAAAGGAAACGAAGGGAAACAGATAGCAGAACGGAACGGGTAGAGGGCGAAAGGGCAGAAATGGAGAAAGATGCAGAAAGGGGAAAGGGAGAGAAGTTATCCTGCGAATAGGAAGTGACCATCATACGGCGGAGGGCTTATGATTAATTTAAATCATTATCTGACCCGTGCTCTCTCGGCATGCTACGGAGAAAGCCTTTTGGAAACGGATACTGCCCTCAAATGTTTGTGTGCGTTACAAAAGCGAGGTGGAGGGAGAAGTGGAGGGAGAAAGAGGGCCTGAGGTCGAGATGAGGTGGCGTGGGTGGGCTCCTCTTGTTTGAGAGGAGGGGAACGAAAGTGAGGAAGTATTCGGTTCGTCTCTAGACCGCATGCGAAATCGTACCCGACGTTCCCCTCAAAACTCACCCTCCTTTTCCTCTGAGAACTTTTCTGTACTTCAACCATCTTTTACTCATTCCTTTCTTCTTCTGTGCTTTTCTCGTACCGTTTCTTTTCATTCACCTCACCAATCAGAGAGGATTACCCGTTGCATTCCTTAGCCATTCNTTATTGAACAACATCTTAAATTTGATAAACATATTATAAAAGTAAATGGTAAATTGAGGGAAATGTGCTACCAATATTACAAAATTAGATCTATATGTTCAATCAATATGAAATTAATGTTATATTATTCTCTGGTGGAATCAGTACTAAGATATGGAATAACTATTTGGGGAAATGCTGAAAACTGTTACAAGGAAAAATTGCAAAAAACTCAGAATTAGATTGTTAAACTTGTAATACATAAGAAAAACCATAGTTGTGGTTACTAATGCCTCACAGAAGAAACATATATAACAGGAGCAGCATATCAAGTCAATGTACAAGGACTTGGGTATACTAAATACAACAGAGTTATATAAGTATAAAATCATCACAAATAATTGCTTTAACAATAAATTACTTATACCTAAAGAAGACAAGCATTCAATGAAAAGAAGGAAAGAGCCAGAATACTTTGTCCCTAAATACTACAACACTTATGGCAAAAATAGATTTATAGTCAAAGTACCTATATTATTTAGTAGTTTTCCCGCAGACCTTAAACAATTTAACTAACTCGCAGGAATTAAGCATAAGTTAAAACATCATTCTCTCTTAAAGTGGACAAGCATTCAATGAAAAGAAGGAAAGAGCCAGAATACTTTTTCCCTAAATACTACAATACGTATGGCAAAAATAGATTTATAGTCACGGTACTTATATTATTCAATAGTTTGCCCGCAGACCTTAAACAATTAAACTCAATTGCAGAAATTAAGCATAAGTTAAAACAGCATTCTCTCTCAAAGTGTTGATTTAATTTAAAAAATAAATATATTTATTCATAT
>KZ308205.1:773686-783938 GCA_000376725.2 Ladona fulva | reverse complement strand
TTTTCCCCTCTCGCGCTCTTCTTTCCGCAAATTTTCCCTTTCGTGTGGAATCGTTTCTTGGCGGATTAAGCACGACAAGTGCAAGTGTTCCAAAGATGGGAAATTGTATTCCTCATAAGTATAGCTTAGGATTATTCCCATTGGTTGGCTCTTCCGCCTAATAATCCCATTACGACTCTCATATATTGCTTCATATCTATTTATTGTGTATCGTAATTTTTATTTTCTATATAATGCGGTAATCGTCTATGAAAATCACTCTCACTCAATACCGTCATTTTACAATTATAATGAAATCTTTTTAAACATTAATTATTTTATTTTGTTCACGGTAAACATCGACTAATTCTGTATATGGAATTTCATTTATCCTGCTAAATATTGACGTAATAGAACATTTATAAACGAACTCGATAATTATTATCTCTGATAAAATAATTTATTCTGTTGTTATTTGGCAAAGATTTAAATTTTATGAAATTGTGTGAAAGTAAACATGACTGAAGAGTTTAGGATATTATAAATGCGTAATGGGCTATTATATTTATTGCAATTGAAATTGTTGGCCGTAAATTAAACATATACCCTAAAATTAGAGACTTGTTTATTGTATAAACGTAATAATATTACTGTTTAAATGTATTTATTAAGGTTAGCGGAAGTTTCAAAAAGTTCTTCTAATTGTACAGCATAGATGACAGAAACTAAATTTTTAAAGCTAAATTTGATAAGCACTTATCTTAGGGCACTTGATTCTGGTGTCATACTTTCCAAAACATACTGTAAACACTATCGACCTACTCTATGAATCTATAACTCTATTAATAGCTTTCATAGCGTACTCACTAATGATAGACTCTCGATCACCTGCTACCTCCACCTTCTTCGCATACCCTACGATCTGTTTTCCTCGGTTTCACTTTTTCCAGATCCCCTTTTTCTCTCATTTCTTTCCTCTTCATTTCCCCTTCTCCTAGCATCTTTCCCTTTTTTCCCTTAATTTCCGCCGAATCGTCTGTGGGTAATTAGCAGCTGGTGGGAGGGGGGCGCATTATCTCGTCCGAAATGTCGGGGCATCCGTCGGACCCTGTATCAGCGGGAATGTTTTTTTTATCATTCTATTTTCCTTAAGCTCGTGTTTGGGGGAGGAGGAGGGTTTTTTTCGCTCGTAACCGGTCGTCAAGTTCTCTGCGATTCCGCCACCGCTTATTTCTCCCTAACGAATTTTTCCCCAATGTCCTCATTTCGATCCCCGCGAACAATCATTAAATATTCGCTGCCTCCGCTATCGCGGGCTTATCGCGTAATTTTAGACTACTCGTTCCCCAAATGTCTTTGCTCCTATAAGGAATGTGCTTCGGACGAGATAGGGGAATATTCGATTTTAAAAATGTAAAAGTAGTTTGCGTCGTCGAAAGGACTGCGAGCGAAATGTATTCCTTGCGTAACCTCAGCGAGAGTTCTATAGTCATCGACATCGATGATTATTTAGTAACGGAAAAAATATGGAACTCGCGATAGTTTAATTAAGTATAATTACTCTTATAAAGGAGACAAATTTTAATTGGCAATTTATTATGAAATCGAGCGATAACTATCATATTATCAAATCATGTTATATTTTATCATTCAACTTCTGTTTTGATATATTGCAAACTCGTTATCCGGGCAAGAATTGCTTGCGGTTGCTGATCCTGGTTATGATATATGATATATTATTGGACACGATAATATTATTTCCTGATCAGAGTCACTTCGCCTAGAAAATATGACATTCTCCATCCAATTCATTAAATTTGTAACTTTATTCTTATTGCTTATTGAATAATTTACATTTAGAAGGAGTTCGACCATGAGTTTGAGTTTTGGTGATATGTTTTTGGAACATTTGCAGGAGTTTCATTCCTAATTTTAGTAAATTTCTTCGTATATGATGATAAAATATTCTAAAATTTTCTCTTGAAATATCTCTTTACTCCTGTCGATAAAACTCTATTGAAAACCATTCTTTGCTTTAGAGCCAAGATCAACAACGACACATTTATTCTGCGCCAACACATTTCACATTATCATGAGGTTGAAAAGATGGCATTGCAAATTCTATATTGTAGCTACTGTATCATCATTAAAATCAAATTCTCGCCCATATAAACAACTTTTGATTCAGTAAAATGGGAGCGTCGGTGATCTTTTCATGCTTCCTTTCACAATTTCTTCTCCACTCAACGTTTTCCGATAATTGTAAAGCCATTTAATCATAATCCTTCCAATCCATTTACGTCTACTTAACTCTAATTTTTCCATCGATCTCGTTCGACTCTAACTAACAGATATTCTTCGCAAGCAGAAATTTTTTTTGTTGCCCATCTCCAACCCTCTAATCCATGTATATATGTATGCATGTATTTATTTATTCCAAAGGATGGTACATATTTCGAAGCCTCAAAGTGAAAGTAACTTCGTTACTCTTTAAACGGCTAGAAATCAACGTAACGTAATCCAGGCAATTTGATTTAGTCGATCAAGAATTTCCCCGTATACAACCGATGTCCTAATAGAATTTTACATCGCCATAAAAAAGGTCTCATTAGCGGAAGGTCGAATCTAAATGAGCTATTATGAAATTTAATTTCCGCTTCTGAGATATTTTATAATGGCGAATAAAAAATGTCTGGGGAGGGGAGGAGCAATAGCGAGCTAATTAAATGTTCGCACGAATGTCTGCAAGATTGCATGGATGTCGCGTCGGTCGGAATTGAGCGCGCCCGCGTTCATTTAGCCGCACTATCGGCTTCCCATTTCCCCCGTTCTCGTCAAAGGAATCGAAACACTTATCTCCAACGACGTATTCTGCTTTTAATCTCCAATCCTCTTCTTATCATCGAAACCCTTTTCTTCTCTGTTTCAGCCCATCAACCCCTATCTTTTTTAAATCCGATTCGATTCCATTTTCGCCACACTCTTTTCCGCTCCATCGATGCCCTTTTATTTCATCGCTCTTTTGTTTTATGGAGATGAGATTTCCGTAAGGGTCCACGACGATGGAGCGGAACCTTGTTTCCGACCGCTCGATTGCCGTCCGATTTTTTTTCAGGGGGACAAAAAGGTTTTCTAAGTTTCATCTCCTGATGACTATTGAGAATATGGGAGTACTGCGTAACCATAAGATAAACTGGTGCTAAAAGATTTTAATTAATATCTATAGATATCTAAAATCCTGTAATTTTTCTCCTCTATTTTCCAGCTCGTTTTAAGGCTGAAATTCAGGCTGAGTCTTTCTAATAAAAGGCGTTCATGTATAATAAATATTTAATAGTATTTCTCCCGGGTTGACGTACTTTAAAATATGTCACCTTTTCTTGCCATTGGTAAGATTTCTGATGCAATTTCTCCCTTTATGAATGTGATTGGGAAACCTGAAATCAAGCCTGAATTTATGCAGTAAAGTGATGCATCTGTGAGATGTGATTTCTGCTCTGCTATTCTATAGGACACTTGTTTATAGAAGTACTATCTTGCTTGTTGCCTACACTATCTATTCTTATTTTCCCGCCATCTTATTAAATTGTAGTTGCTACTGTCGGTGGTTTTTCGCAGGTTTTTAACGCCCCCCTTCTCGTGTGCATTTTCCTTCAGGGTTATAATTTTTTTCCTAAATTCGGAATTAGGTTTTTCAAAACCGACATCATATTTTTATATTTACTATCCTTTTCTCTTCTCTTCTTTTAAATATTCGATAACAAATGGTTAGATGGAAGAAAGGAATAGGAAATATCAATCTCGTCAATAAAGACGTTTTATTATTATTATACGTTTTATTACTATTCCTATTTGGATTGATAACGTATATGATTGACGTATTGATGCGTATAACTGAATTTTAAGTGCTGTAGTTAGAGCTGATGTATGATATGTGTATGGCGTTTTTTATGCTTTTTCAAATAAAATTCACGGAGGAGGCCTGCACTCTATAGAAATTTGACATCTGAAATTGAGATTTGTGCAATAAAAATAAAACAAGAAAGATATGTAACTTTTACTAATCCGCAGCATAAGTTTCGTAGGCGATTGGTATTGGCTAGTAATAGCCATCTTCAAGCCGAGGAGAAAGAAAGGAAGGAGGATTTTATAGACAAAATAGAAAGTAGGGGAGAGGTTCAGTGGAAGGAGGTGGAAAGCAGCAGGTGTGCAGGTTAGTAAAGGGGTTGCAACCAAAGATTTTTCAGTAAACGTTTAAATGTCATTTTTATTTGGTGTATTTCATAATAACTCAGTTCCGCCGGGTACGGCCTGTTGAATAGAGACATTTTAACGATAAATCATCCTTCGATACATCAAAAATTAATCTAATTAGCCATAAAATACACCTTATGCTCAATTTGCATTTAAATTGAAAAAAAAATCTCCATTGAACCAACGAAAAAGAAAAAAATTAAATAATGCTGATATTAACATTTTTCAACGGATTCCTGTTTTCATCAGAGTTATTTTGGGAAACCATTATAATCTTTCTTAATTGACTCTCTCACTCGCAAAAATACCTTCAGTTTATAAAGGAAACTGACCCAAGTGAATGAAAAGGAATAAAATATTACAATTTCATCTTCACCGATAAATCATCGAGTGGAGCAAATAATCTCCGCCTCTTTTTCCCGGCAAGTCCAACATAAGCTCCAGAATGGTAGAAAGAGAAGGGTGAATGGAGTAGGAAAAGAGGATTGGGATAACAGGCCGTTCGAATCGATTGAGTTCGGAATTGCCGTTTGGATAACCGCCCGATCCGACCCACCGCCCTCTCCCAATCGGATACTTGTTGAACGCTCTTATTGGAGGAGTTTGAGGCGGGACCGATGGAGGAAAGGGAAAGTGGAGTGAGCGGAGCTGAAAAAGGCTTAGGGGCCCTCGATGCGGCTGAGAATTTGCTCTGGAGATTATTGAAACTGCATTAATTGATTGGTTTCCGCTTCGGGATTGGGGTTTTAGAGGCTATTCATTTCTCAGAGCTCTCTCATCGCTTCAGTAATTTCCAATCACTTACCACCCAACGATAATGTAAATAAAATTAAGCGATTTCGGCTGTTTTGGGTAAACCTTGAATTTGAATTGGGAGTTCTGTTCTCAGCTTCTATTACTTTCTGTTCTGTTTATTTGAGGCTATGTTTAATTGTGTCCCATAAAAATTGTAAATATTATTCTTATATTCTCCGTTTTGTTTTCTTGAGTATTTGACATATTATTGATTAAACTGAAATCTTTCGGAGACCATTCGTCAAATTGTGTTTGTACCAAGTTCCTTGTAGCTACGTTTGCCGGGTTGTTTAGATGTAATATAGTATTCTTCTAAATTCAAGTTAATTGTTTTTGGTTATTAGTGTAATATTATTATTATGTAATGTCTTCAGAGGTTAGGCTAAAGATTTTCGCAAACCTCACCGATAGATTGAATTAATAATAATAAATGAGACCATAAATCATTAAATTATTCAAAAAAAACGAGAAATTTACTTATTACTGCTATAATTAAATTGAGATATTTATAAAACAAACGAAAATGGGTAAGAATGACCTTGCGCAANTTTTCAAGTCCATTCTTCCTTGGGATTTTTCCTGGGTGCGCACCATCTTGCGCAAAGTCACCCTTACCCGTTTTCCTTTTTGTTTACTACCAGAAGGGGGTTTCCTTTCCATCTCTTTGTGTGGCCGTTACTTCAATGAAGCTAGACGCGAACGATGCCGCCATGCGGACGAACTCGCAACGTCCTTTGCCCACAAAGTATCCCGAATGGCTTGGAGGAATGTTCTGCCGGCATAGCTCAACGGACAGAGCACCCGACCGGCAATTGGGAGACCCGGGTTCGATCACCGGTCCAGTCAGACATTTTTCAAGTCCATTCTTCCTTGAGATATTTATATCTTATTTTAATATTTTTATTCTATTTTGCATTTCCATTAGAGTTTTAATTCCAAGTAGGCAGTTTGCGTGCAGGTTCTGTTAGTCTTAAGTAATTACGTTTTATAATAGTTAATAGGAAGATTCAAAAAATGCAGAATATCTAGTTATTTATGATGAGACACACGGAGGAGAAGACTACGGATTTTCGTAATTTTCTATGAACGTAAATACTGTGCGAATATTGGAGGAATGGTTTAGAACTGGTGTTACCAACCCTTTTAAATTAAGGGAAAGGATAAGGTCCTTACTTTGCACATTGAGGTGTGCGTATTAAAACTCTAGTTGTTGTAGAAAACTCAGTTCTTCCCCTGAGAATGCTTTTATTGACGGCGAAATGCGCATAAGGGAGAATCATAATGTAGATAATTTTTCGAGTATTTTTCAACGACTACTGTAATTAATCTCTCAATTATTTCTTCTTTACACAACAGACGCCGTTATTTAATAATAGGACATAACTTATGATGAAATACTATAATTAATTCGATTTAAATAATTTAACTGTAAGTAATGTAAGCGTTTAATTGTGTGTATGTAAGAATATGTACGTAATCTAGTACTAATTTTTTATGGGCTCAATACACCTCTTATAATAATTTGGGCCACTTTTAATGAATGCTCTCTAGTATGAGATTTTAAAATATCTCTAGTATGGAGTTTAAAAATATAAGGGGAAAATCTTCTATAGGTTGTCGCAATTCTGTTGAGGACGTTTCTCTGGGAATCTAATTTCATTTTATCTTTTCATCACGTTTAGAATTTTATTATGTTTTAAGATTTTGAGTTTTGAGTTTTTATTTTAACTTTCTGACAAGTAAGTGATATGTGGAAATATCTCTGTTGAATTATGCCTTAGTGAAGTATTTGAGGTATCATCCATCTCGTCTCGTAATGGAGAGTACACAAAACCTGGATTCACATCCTGGTAAAATCGCACGAATATAACTTTCATTCGGATTGAAATTCCCGTGGAAGTTTTTAGACTCCGTTTCCAATATGTTATACTTCAGAAGGCATTCCCCGATGCAGTGCGAGCTTTCCGTCAGATATCACCTTTTATCCATCCCTCAGTCAAAGACGAGATAAAAAACATCCCTTTCACGACTTGAAAAATAAAAAATAAAGCGCAAACCACTCTGCGTCCCCCTTTCATTCGAAATCCGGAGTTCTCAATCGGCTATCTGTTGTTCAGCTGTTTATCCCTTTCATCCCGATTTCTTTGTATCCAATTCTTGAGTCTCTGACAAAGCCACTCTCTCCACCGCTCTTTCCTTTGGACTTTTCTGCGCTCTCCCGCAGTCATTTGTCCCGATGGCCGTAATGTCCCGCGTAAAATCCCTTCGGTCCATTCCGTCTTCCTCTACGAGACCCCACTCCCTCGTACCATAATCGCGACACAACCCCCCGCCCACCTCTTGTCGCGAGGATCGGCCAATAAAAGTACACTCTTTAGCCTCCTTGTTCTCGAACACAATGTCGTAAAGTATTCGAGGCTTAAAAGCTATGGAACCTGTGTTAGGAAGCGCGGTCGGGCGATGTGTGAGGACTTGCAAAGCGGTTTTAGCAGAATGAGGTGGGAATTGATCGGGTGTGATCCCAATGTAGATCATGGGATTGATTCGTATGCCAACACGGTGGGGGTGCAAATGGGATAAGACGCTTGTTAACGTCGTTTATAACAGGAGTAAACCTTTTTCGTGGACTTTGAAAAGGATTATTTCCGAAGCGAGATTCTATGTATGCGCGAGCCTTAAAATTTATATATCTGTCCATACAGAAATATCATGCTCTCTTTAGTAGAATGCTACATTTAAATAAGAAGTGCTTAATTAAGATTCAAAACACGATTTTACAATCCTTATTATTAACATTAGTACTTAAACATATTTCAGGTTTATTTCTTTTACTTCTAAATAAAAATCCACGGTTTGAATGTTCTGCCTGACGATACTGTAAATTTTAAGGTTTTTTCTTACTAATTATCTAGATACACATAGTTTGGTAATTCAGCTTAACCTATTATGATTTAGTTAAAACTAATACTGATTAAAGATTTTTTAATGTGGCAATCAAACGAGCTATACACAAAGACGAATATTAATGCTAAGAATACGAGTAATGGATTTTTATTTATTAATTTGTTGCGAATTTAAAGTTCTATCGGACACCTCTAAGAAAAAATGTATTACGATGCACGTAAAGATAAACCATCAATTCTTCGATCTTTACAATTCCTTGAAACATGAATATAACTCTTCTATCTAATCAACTTTTTCTCTGATACACCGTTTTTACAAACGCGAAAGAAGAACGTAATCTCACATGATAATCGCTTATAAATCTCGAAAATAAATGCTATCTCCTCAACACAAATTGTTCCTCAAATCTTCAGGAGAGAAAGAATTATGGCGGCGGTCACGCAAACTTTTATTTCGCTTTAATATCACTTAGGCACTCTTTCGTTTTCATTATATGAATAGAGTAGCATAAAATTCTCAAAGATTTATAGATCTCAAAATCAAAGGAAAAACGTTGACCATTAATAAACCCGATCTAACCTGACTTTTGAAGCCATCTTAGAGATGTAACTTGTTTTATTGATCCATTTTGGATTAATTTTATTTATGCTTTAAGCTCTGAGGATTTTATGCAGAATGCTTAATATTATATTAGTAACGGCAGATAAGAAGTTGCCACTATAAAAGGAACGATTAAAATTAATATTCCTTAAATCATTCCGAAAGCCACTTTCCTCCTTTGCTCATATGAACCTTCTTTGAGTCCAAGTCCAAGGTAATAAAAGGGCGATATCAATGAAAGATAAAATCAGTAAACGATGTAACCGAGAGCATGGGATTGAATGTTTCCTTCGATTGCTCATTACATGGTTCTAAGATCTAAAGGTTCAGTTTTTTATCATCCCAAACAGGCGTTTATATCGTTTTATATTTATAAACTACAATGTAAATAGAAAGCATTTCGAATAAATTTGCAATGAATTTTGAATAAATTCCGAAAAATGTTGCGACTGAAAGTGTAGCAACAAGTTATTTTATGATTCACAATAAGGAGCACTCAATGCATAATACTTATCCTATTACCTATCGCTGCCTTCATATTAGGGAAATTCAGTTTAAGTCGAAGTTCATACCTCGATAAATACCCGCCAAACGTAACTTAGACCATTGATTGGCGGATCAGATAATGTTGCAAAACCAAATAAGCCTGCAGTTTCCGAACGATTAAAGAGTTATCTACATTTTACAATCTTATAAATATATTCATTATTCGGCCATCAGAAGACTTCAAGGCATAATATAGTATCTGAGGATCATATTGCGAAAAAGTAGGTGCAGAATGCCTGTCGTTTTTAGGAGTTAGAATAATGCATGTAGAGGGACAGAGTACAAGTACAAATGAAACAAAAAGGAAATAGGAACTGAAGGAGATATAAAAGAAAGAAAAATAATGTGGGCTGAAAAGAGAGAAGACGAATCAAAGTAGGGCTAATGATAATAAAAAGTGAAGGGAAACTGAACGAACGGGAAATGGCTTCGATGGAAGACATGGATTGAAAAAATGCTCTCCATTATTGTTATTTTCAAGGCATCGTCGTCTTAATGATTTTTTTCCGTCTCGTTTTTATTATCCCGATCTGTTGTTCCAATACTCCCTAATGTACATGACGGCGCGACAACTATTATTGTCACCGCAAACTCCTTTGTGTGTTTTGGGTGGTGGTCGAGGGGAGAAAGGGGCGAATCGCTGAGACCGATGTTCCAATGGAAGTGAAAGGGACGAAGAAAAAAATATGGCATCGAAACATTTCAATTGCAGTTGACATTGCAATATGGAGAGTAGTTGGAGAGGAATTGGAAACCACTTGTTATAGGATCTGTGAACATTTTTAATCCTTTCTCTTCATCCACATCGTTACGTGAGTGATAAAGATAAACTATCAGGAAATGTTTACTATGAGAACAGGTTAATGGGTGTGCATTTTGTTTACTCCCTCTTCTACATCAGTTAGTGCATTTATTTATTAATTATCAGCTCCTGTTATACCAAAAGTAGTACGTTCAAAAGAAAGTAACCAATTCTAAATTGCAGGATTGGTAGATTAATATGGCCCGAAATACAACTCCCTAAATTTCCAATAATCTGTTTTGCTGAAAATTCAGTCACGATCTTCATTTTCCAATCTTTGCCAGGTAAAAATAGTTCACGTGGACGAATTTTATGATGCCATTGGTACATGCAAATCACACACACACACACACACATGAAAATGTAGGCAAT
>KZ308205.1:684425-773429 GCA_000376725.2 Ladona fulva | reverse complement strand
TCTCTGGAATATTTATATTTATATTTTTTTAATGTAAAGAAATAATTCTATCGATGAATAGTTAATAATACGTGCGTTAGTAGTTTTAATAATTGTAAGTTAAGAGGAGCAAGTCTATGTAAGACGATTGCCCGTATATAGCATTCAACGAGGAATGACCGAAAGGAATTCCGATATTCTGTATATCTCATTCTCAAGTAGCATGTATTTAATATTGTATTGTATATATTTTATAAATGTTTGACGTATGATTAAGCTGCCACCAGACATGTGTCTTTCCGCAGCCAGCTTTTTTAATAAAAAAATATCAATTTTAATATAATGTAATGAAATATAATATAATTACCGCTATGATCGATACTGAGACAAAAGTAAATGATACGATTTCCTGTACCAATGAGAAACGAAAAATATCCCACTCATCCAGTTGTAGTACAGCAACTTTTCGTATGTAGATGCCAGATTCCTTGTCTTGAATGCATCAATAAGGCTATTATTTTATGTAGACTAAATCCCTAGGGAATTATCTTCAATGCTCTTGAACGATTTTGAACGACAACTTATTCTCATTTCACCTTGTCTGAATCGACATATGCGTAAATGTAAACATTATTTCTTTAGACACACAAACGCTACATTTCGCTGACGTATAATCAGCAATCAAACAGAGCTCTCTTATTTTCATAGTGAGCTCTTTCCGAAATCTCTCCTCTGGAACGGCGAAATTCGTTCCTCGAAGCTCGAGAGGCCGATCCATTCTTTTCCGCAGCGAAAAAAAATACTTCTCTTTCGCTATAGTCCGATTCCACCTTTCTGAGCAGTCCCTCCCCTCCCTTATCTTCCCCTTTCCTCTATTCTTTCCCTCCCCCTTCAGCCAAGCGGCTCACTTCAGACGGAAATATTTTTACGGCCCCAGTCTTGGGGATTTTACTACCGCGGCCATCAAAGGCGATACCGAATGGAATACGCTCTGTGGGGCGAGGGGGGAGGGGAGCAAATGGCCCGTGGCTATGGACCAGGTCGGGACCGCCGGTGTCCCGCGTTTCCACGGATTCAGACGCAATATCGAAGCAGAAAGCGATGCTCAGCTCAAAAAGCACGAGCAGTTAAGCGGAGTATCAGGTTGTTTCCTTACGAAACGCCGCGCTGTCACGTGAAACTGAATATTTAATCGATTTTCCCACTTTCTCAGAAAATGGATTTTACAGCCTTGACGTTTCTGTCTTTTTATACGTTTTCAGATAAACTCGTACGCATAAAAGGCTTGCGCGTCGGTCAGATATTTATCAACGTGGATTTCATTTGATGTCTCCCCGTAACGTATTGCTGCTATCAAAGCATAAGGGCGTAAATAAAATTCTTGAAATTTACAAGAATATTAAATGCTGGCATTTCTAATATTTCGGTCTGAATTATAAATGGAACGCGAGGGTTCGAGCTGTAATATAAGAATGCGAGGATTTTCGGATTGTATTTATTTTATTTGTTCAGATATTTGACGTTTTATCATCTGAAAATTGTTGGATGTCTTAGAAATGATAATCAGTTAAGGATGTATCCTATTTATTCATTGGTGAGATTGATTTTTATCAGCCCTGTGTGCCTTTATATTCCTTGGAATTAAATTTTGGGAACATTAAAAAAGCTTAAATTTGTAAAATGATCTCTTTTCTCTGAACTCCTTGAAAGGTTGGACGTTGAAAATTGATTAAATGCGTTGATAAAAGTTTTGTATAAATTAATATAACTTTTTAATAGTAATAACAATTTACAAGGGAAATTTAAATCGCTAAAAATTCAATATTCAGGGTTTGAAATTAGTGAGGTTTCGACCCTTTAGATCATCAGGTCACGTGATGATGCCGTAAAGGGTCGAAACCATGGTCGTGGAATAATATTTTGTGGCAAAAGTATTAGTGTTTTTCTTTCGTTATTCTTTGCAATCGAGACCTAGCTCAAAGTCGAGGACAAATAATTAGACTCTATCAATGAGAAGGGTTGAAACGGTCAATTAATGTATTTAATTATTTTGTTCTTTCGATTCCTTTTTGTTTAGCAAAATATTTCAATGAGAAAAGTCGGGATAGGAAATTAAGATATTTTAAACTCTTATACATTAAAAAAAACGGTATCAATAAAAAAATATTCCAAACCTTGAATGATGTGTAGTTATGTTAGCAACTGTAGTTTATCAAAATCGTAGAAAAATCTTTTGTTTGGAAAATGGTTTAAGGAAATTTATATTGGAAAACTAATACATCAATGGGTTTTGCCTCCATTCCAAGTAAACCCTCTGTATTTTCTTCAAACATCCCGCTTTTTCTTCATCCGTAAGCTAATTAGAAAATCCATTCGAAGCAAGGTCTCCGGTGATTCACTTTTGCAGTCCTTCGAAACGCAATTAACCGCCAGTAGTTTTATGCGTCTTCCGCCGACCGCATGTCACTCATCTGTCTTCCCATACACATTACAATTTCCTAATTCTCTTCCAAGAGCTACCGATTCTGAGCCTCGACTACAAATCTTCCATTGGGATTCCCCTGTTCATTTCCAAGTTGTAATTTCTGTTTTTTCAAGTTAAAATAAAATATCTCAGAAACTTCGTTTAACTTTTCGTTATCTTGCAGGCTGTGAAAACTTCTCCCTCATATTATAAAGCTGTCTCGTTGTAATATACAACTCAATGGACCCTAATTACGGATATGCGCATCTCTGTTTGGTTTACTTTTTTAGTGGAGATTACTAACTATAAGATGTGACCATTATTTTGAACTATCACCTTGTTCTTCTTCGAAATCTCCGGGCTTGCATCCTGTGTATGAGTATCTTTTAGAAATATTAACTTCTTTAGTTTGAGTATAGCCTCTTCATTTATTTTTTTACTCCTTTATTTAAAATCAAGTAACGAATCCTCGTTTTCGGTATATTATGCTACAATATCGAAGCTCCCTTTAAAGATGATGAACCATCAACTGTCTACTTAAACTATATTACTGATAAAATATTGGATACAATTTGTGAAGTCCCTGGTGAGAAGGTTCTCTGGAGTAACTTTATGAAATGCTTTCATTATGATGAAATAAGAAATTCTGTTGTACATGTAATTCTACTTTGCAGCAAATGAAATTAGCGAAAAGGCAAAATGTAAAATGTAATTTTATGTGAAATAACAGTACGACTTTGATTACTGTAATATCTTTCTACGAATTTATTTCTTCGAATATCTAGGTTGTGCTACTCGCACAAATAAAATTTACCTGCGTAATTTAACATTTTTAGTCGGTTTGTAATCAAAGTCTACATTGTTGGACGCCAAACGGCATTACTTAAGATAAGATAGCTAAGAATGATTATGATTAAACTTTTAGTTTGTTTACGTTCCTTAACTATGAATTTTGTAAACTCTTGTTAAGTAATGCAAACGATCTTTCCGGAATTAGACGGACTTAAAGTTACTTCAGTTACCTGCATCTAACTTTATATTTCCTTAAAGATGTTTATATTAAATTATCCGATAGTCTTAGAAACTTTAGGGCCATTTCATCTCCTGGCATTGCATCTTAGAGAAGTAGACGTTATGGTCAGTTATATAGCCTCGTTCAGGCAAAAGCACTACAACACTTCCTTGCATGAGTTTTGAAATTCACATAACCTTGTTCTTCCCTCTCTTAGCCTAGCATTTTATTCTTCTCATTCAATTAATTTTCTTTCTTCCCTTCTTTGTCCTTAACTCTTACAATTTTATTTCCCCAAATTGATTTCACCGATTGCAGGGCATTCATTTTGCCGTGTCAGACATATTAAGGTTGTCTTATTTTCTCCTTCCGGTCCGTAAGTTTTTTGCCAAGTTTCCGTTCGAAATAATTCTTTATATTTCTCTCCTCGGGTGTATTTTTTTGTATTTTCTCTTACCTTTATCCGCGACATATGCTTCTTTCGTATTTCCATCGAAATAAAATACCGTTTAATACCTATTAGTTCTTCACTCTTGTTTGAATCTATCCAATTTAGGGCTTTTACGAGTTTTACGGGCAATTAACGGGATTTTTAGTAATAGTGACTAACATGTGGCGAAACAATTGAATTAGCTTCTAAGTTATTGCTACAAAATGGTAACAACAATCATTAAAATACCTGAAATGTTATCAGTATCTTCCAATAAATCAATTGTAAATATGTAAAATAAAATGCAGTGCTATTTTTCTCTATGGATAAAAAACAATTCATATTTACTTTTACTTGATAACGTGATAATTTAATTATTAATAATTTAATTTTAACAAATTGTTTGGATAGGCTACAACCTCATATATTTTTCATTACGGAGAAGCCGTTTCTTCACGATAAAGAAGAAAGGATTTTTGAGTTAAAAAGATTTTGTATTAAGCCGATTAGTACTTCTGCGCAATGCTCGTCGTGATTATTCAATTTTTTGCATAAGAGAGCGAGATATATATGATGCCAGTAAAGGAAACAACGTCCTGTCTGTGACATTTTATTGAAATCTTTCGCTTCCGTAAAAAAGGTGCTCTGCGCCGCTTAAGAGCGGTATTCTGCCGGTATTCAATTGGCCGTGTTTCAAAAATTAAACCTGCATAATCGAATAGTGTAGTCATCATGAGGGCAAAAACCACTTAAACGAATGCCGTTCTTTAACGAGTATCTAATATTAGAACCCTCCAGATCGCTCTTGCATTCTTTGTGGTCTGACAATACGAACAAGAATAGTTTTATTCTTTTTCATTACAGTAGATCCAATTAAAATCCAAAATCCACGTAAGAAAATTATCCAGCTATCATTTATACTGGAACAACTCTGCTCATTGCTTTACTACATTAGTCTATATGAAGCTAGTTCATCTTCTCTATGAAGCTAGGGAGGGGCTAACAGATAAATATTAATAAACATATTAGTAGGTAAATAGTTTTATATAAAATTACTATGGGCAGATCGTCGATTTACACAAACTTTGAGTATCTTAAAATATTTATGCTAACCATGCAGAAGATACAATTCCGTTGGTCAGATTAACTGAAAATTAGGTGACGATAACTTCAAAGCTCCCAGAAGAAAATGTAATGGCCTTGGCAGTATTTAAATTTAGTTTCAGATTTAATGTGATACATATCAAATAAAATAGCTATTCAAATGATGTAAAGAATATTAGATAACCAGTGTATACTTTTAAGCACAAGATACTAGACAACTTAAGTTGGATACATTTTTCATTTATATCTGATTCTTAATTATTCACCACCATAAATCCTCCTTTCTAAGGCATTCTCGCATTCAATACTTTCCACTACTTATCTAATCGATTCCTTGAAATTTAATTTCTTATTTCAGTTGTGGCAATATTTTGCCCTGTCTTTCTGGAAAATGTTTTATCCGCAAATCAGATATTACAGAGAGAATGTGGAAGTAAAGTAGTTTCAATCGTATTTTATAAAATTTGAAGACTGCAATAGATGTACAGCAAGAGTTTCAGAAAATGAAATACTTCACTTTTCAATTATCTGCCATCTTTGTGCATTCAAGCACTATAAACTTACTCGGAGATAAACATCGAAGCATTCTATACATATTAAGAATATTCCACTAAAAATGTTTGTTTTATTTGTTTCAAACTAATTTAAATGGGTGTTGTAATATTAATGTTAGTTTTCGAAAACGAAGAGTATTCTTAAGATATATTCTTAAGATATAGTTTGGAGAGCAATTTAAGTATTTTATTTTAATCATATTAGGAGCTAAGAATATGTTTTTGCTCTTCAAACCTCAGACTTAGTATGTGACTCATCGACGCTTTCGCAAATATTATTGAACGTATTGTTCGTTCTTACAGGAATCAGTTCATATATTAGATGAAAAATTTGTAGCGATTTACTATCTGAATCAAGGTAAGGCTCCCGAATTTGACCGTTCAATATCTTTAACGCCGAAGTCGCTAAAATACGTTGAACGAGATCACTATAGATATAGAAAGCACGCCTGTGGTCACATCCGAGGGATCGAGCGCTAGTGTGGGAGCAAAATGAGTGATTTTTGAGGTTGGAATAGGACGTGAGTTGAGGAGGTTTGTTTGAGGGTCGGATTGGCGGCGGCCTCAGAGAGCCTTCAAAGGAAGAATGTCCGCATTTTTTGAGACCACAATCGCTTCACTCTCACGCCCTTTGTCCCCCTCTCCACATCTTTTCCTCCAATTACTCTCAAAGTCTAATATTAAGACCTTAGCTCCTTATCTTCGTCCTCTCATGCGGAGAATTCTTCGAATTGTTTATTCAGACTTATATGATTCTCGGAGGGTTCGTTTTTTCCACCTCGAGTAATGTGTCCCTTTTGTAAGGACCGTATGAGTTTTTCTAGCAATGGTTCATTTAATCCGGGATTTTGTAATTACGCACGAACGGATGCATTTGAAATCGCTTGGATTCTTATCCAAAGAAGAGGTTTTAACGTTCTCCTCGAGAAGGATAATGGCGTATCTTATTGATGTAGGTGGAATGCGTAGCTAAATAATAAGAGACATTAAACTTACCTCCATCTTTTATTGTTGGATTTCATCCTCAGGATCATTTAGGGTTGTGACATAAATTCTTTGCATTTGTATGGAGAATCGACGTCTCTACGTTGACGTTGATTCAACGTGAGCATTGGTATGGACGTGCTCTCCAAGGTCATTTTTGGATCAGGGACACGTCCCTTCTCCAATCACACGCTAAAAGGTGGCTTGCAGGGTCTGATTTAAAATCTCCGTAGGTATGGATAACAACGCCTAAAGATAAAGGCAATCCAGGTATTAAAATGTCTAGATCAGATCCTCAAATTCTACTAAGTCTCCCTAATAGTACGTTTATATGTTTTTTCCGGAAAACTCAATAGATAGAGCAACCATTCGGAAAGAGGGAGAACCGGGTTCAAGTCCCTGCTTCGTTAGACTCTTTCTACCCGTTTTGCCTTGCGAATTTTCTAAGGTGTCATTTTCTCACCCTTATGAGGAAAGTCATCTCCTACCATTTTCCTTGGGTCAAATTGAAAATATTTATCGAATATATGCCACCTTTCGATACCCTTATTTATTTATTACGATTAGCTCGACTTTGTGGAAACGTGCGAAAATCTGAAAAATGAAAAAACCTTGGCATTTTCTCAGAAAATTCTCTATATTTATGGTAATTTTTGTTTACGGTTAGAAATATTCAGGCCTGGAGGTGTTAGTTTTTAGCGGAAATAATATTAAAAATGCGGTTGTTCCACTTGCCGGGTTTCATTACCTTTATTCAATTAAATGCGTTTCTTACCAAGGGATTGCAATTTTGAGCTTGAATCAGTCAGAAAGTAGATCGTAATATTCATGTCAAGCATAGAAATTGTTCGTATCAGTATTTAGCCCGAAAAGATTCCAAATAGAAGCACCGGATCAATGGGTAAAGCAATAAAGATGAAACTCCTTCCACATTATTGCACAGTCCCGTTTCGAGAAATCAAAATCATAAAAGAAACATTCGGAAACTAGGCGAAACAGAATCCAAAACTCGTAACATTTATGGGCATCAACCGATCCTATCGGTGAAAAATTTTATAGCTAATTTACTTTCCATTCCTTTCATTCGGAAGAAAGGGCTTTTATTACAAAGGACCGCTGAGCCATTTCAATTGAGCCGATGTCCTTCCGATATATTTCCAGATTCTAATCGTCCGATAAGACATCTAAGAAATTTTCCCTGACTGGATTACCTATAAGATTTCATTTCCATAATATGTCACGTGCATTCCCCTTCTCGGATTCTCTTTATCTTCTTCTCCTCCGTCTTTATTAATCTGTGTCTCCTTTACCGTTCGCTTTATTCCTTAGCCTTTTCCCGTATCTCCTGTTTCATCACCGTCCCTTTCCCCATCTTCTTTTTCCATTCTCTATCGCCTAATTCATTTCCCTTTCTTTCTTCTCACATCCGCCTTGATTATTTTTATTGCCCATTTATTTATCTCCCTTATCTGTATAATACAATCGCCTAACTTTAACTATATGCTATTCTATCTATTTTCCTTAAAAGCCGAGTTGTCCAACCTTTGGCCTCTAGAATGTCGCACTTGTTTTTTTTTTAAAGACTTCGCGTGCCGCAGATAATATACTTAGCAACATTGGAGTTTTGAAGTTAACCTTAAAACAAGTCTTCCTTGTGAAGTGACTATATTCCCCCCCTTTTTCCTTCTTCCGTAAATGTATCTACGATACTCTTGTGCAAAGAGAAAAGATTGCAATAGATAAATTATAATTATCATTGAAATATAATAATGAATTTATATTTTAGTTAAACTTTTTTGTCACAACGGTATTCATAGTCATCTTTGTCTTTTATTTTCTAGGGTAGATTCTATTTGTACTTGCTTGTTTTCAGTCGGTTGCCAAACTTTATAATAGAATGACGAACGAAGCTTTCAGCGTAGAAATTGCTACTGGGCCTCAAAGAATAGGCGAGAGGGTCGTACGCTCCTTGGGTTGGACATCCCTGCTTAACACCTTGTTCATCTCCATCACCGTTTCTATTGTTTCTACCTCCTATCACCTTCCTCCCCTTTACGCCATTGTACATCCCTTCATCCACTTTCCTTACCCTGTTTCCCGTCTTTTCCCCTCTTCTTCTCTCCACTTTCCCTTCCCTCTCCTACACGCCCCGCACGAATGATTTCCTTTGATCTTCAGCCGCCTCCTCTCGCCTCGGAAGCAGACTTTTAAATGATTCGAGAGCGAAGAAGTCTCCTCGAAAATCTTTTTTTTCCCCTCCGAAGCAGAGACAAGCGGTTGAGGTAATTTAGGCGGTTGCGTTCGATTCGATCGTTTGGTATTTGGATGTTTTCTTCTGCGCCGTCACGGGCAAAGGGATTCCATCGATGTTCGACTGTTTTCGATTGGCTGCCGCATTCCTTTGTTGACCCTGGCATAAAAAGGATCGGGTGTTGCGGTGCAACTGGTACCTTGGGAAATTCTTTCGATAAACTCGTCGGATAGGAGTTATTAATTCTCTTCTCCGAAGAAAAGATCCGAGTTTATTTCAATGAATGAATTGTCTAACTCCGAAGACATGCGATAAAATTTTAACGGTGAGGCGGCTTCCCGATGTTTATTGTCAGTGCTACCTCGAATGATTCCACCGCTTTTATTGTATTTCGAATATTTTACATTTTAGTATCGGATATCGTTCGTAAATATTCCGCAGTATCTTTTGTGTTACAAAATAACAGTCCGGTTAAATTGAAGGAATCTCGATGGAATGGTAAAGTTTTCTTGACTGAATGGATAAGACAGCGGACGTTTCCACCAACATGTGATTTCAATTCTATTCGAAATCAGTTCTTTGAGATAGAATACCATCGATGCCTCAAGAGATAATTGTCTGGTCTTCTTCTTAACTGCAATACCACCAGCTAGTGACAAGGATACAATTGAAATTCTGTATGTTAGGTATTTTAGAGATTTGCAGTTTCAATAACAACTAAACAATATTCATAACTATTAATTCATTATTATTATATACTATTTAAAAACTGCCCAACTCTGCCTAATGATATGTGATGTGTATATATATGCAGATTTCAATCGAAAGCTCGGTTAGTTAATTGTAAGTAAGAAGGTTAATTGGTAAAAATAGTTACAGGATTAGAAATAATGCGAGTTTTTGTCTCTCCAAGAAGAGCTTGATGCACAGAAACTAGGTAATGAAGAACTCGTAAAGGATGTAAAAATCTATAAAATTTTCGCTGAAGTCCCATTATAGAGCAAATTGTAGTAAAGTAGCTTCAATTATGTTTTGTGATATCAACGCCATTCGGTTCGAAAGGTACCTTCTGTGTCTCAGCAGTATTCTATGGTAGCGTTTTCATTTACAGAGTACTACCTGATACAGAGAGTAGACAGTTTTTTCTAACCCCCTAACATTTTCCTCTCCTTCATAAACCCTTCTTCTAACTTGACTCAATTTCTCTACAGTTAATTCTAATTTTCCTTATATCATTTGAATATCTCCTTAATTTTTTCATTTGACTATTTAAGGATAATTTGTACTTCCAAGCCCCAGTCTTAAGTTTGTCTAAAGGTAGACTTCCAGATTCGTTATGGGGTATAGAAGCCAAATTGAGCAAATCGATAATAATTTAAGGTATACATCTTTTCATGTGCTCCAAAAAGCGCATCAGTAATTTTTAATCGTTTAAACATTCCTAAAAATTTGCATGTTCTACGGATGCTAAATGAAAAATGTACCCAATACCACAGCAATCTTCCTTAAGATCTCATTCTCTCTCCAAAAGGCTTCTAAAACAGATAGCTGAGGTATGAGAATACGACCAGCTTCCCGATGATTTTACATACATAAAGGCAAAAACAGAATTATTCAGGATATAGAGGATTCAACTGACCATCACCAGGCTGTATACCTATTTCTTACAATAAACAGCTGCGGTAATAGTAACATATTCAAAATTAGAAGGGATTCTCATAATTATGTTTTCTGTCCTCATTCAGAAATGAAGACAGGCTAAATTCGCCAAAATTCCATTCAAATCAAATACAGAATACTTAGAGAAGAGCTTCAATATTCGTGATACATACACTGTGTAAAGCTCAGAGACAGCTGAGCGATTCAGAGTGCAAGAGTCTCCGGTTTGTTTCTCAGCGAAACAATTTTGCGGTCGAGGCAGAGATTTGAAGTGGGGGAAGCGATCAAAACAAGAGCAAGAATCGGCCCTAACGAAGGAGGCGAGCAAAAAACGAGGGGAAAAAGAGGAGCGATAGGAATTGAAGTGGCGGCGCTGTTTTAAAAACCCTTCGGAATGTCAAACACCTGCTTCGACGAACTCGGCCTTTCGGTGTGCGGGAGGGATAAAAAGAAAGGAAAAGGTTGAGAGGAAGAAAAATTGCGCGGTATAGAAGGCTGGAAATGGTGGGGGAGAGCCGTCGGGAGATACTCGAAAAAATAAAGTTTTTGAAAACATATCAATTCATTCCTATGACAAAATCCATTAGCGATTCAGGATGATGGAGATGCTCATTAATGTTTTGATCTCTCGTTGAAATATGTGAATATATAGTTGAAATGATAATTGCCTTTTTAATACGTTCAAATATCTCTTTATCTCGAAATTTTTAGAGTAAACAACTCATTGTGCAAACGAAATTTAAATTCATCTTAGGATATATATGACCAAAACTTAAGCTCATAGGATTTACCACATACTAAGCCTAGTTTTTCAACGTTGTTTACTAACCTGGGGTTTTAAGAGGACCCCACGTTTTTTCTTTTGTTTCTTAATCGTTTGTTAATTTAGATTGCTTAAAATAGGTTTCTTTTGGGTGTTTGAAAGATATATATATATATATCCCCTTTACGCCATTGTACATCCCTTCATCCACTTTCCTTACCCTGTTTCCCGTCTTTTCCCCTCTTCTTCTCTCCACTTTCCCTTCCCTCTCCTACACGCCCCGCACGAATGATTTCCTTTGATCTTCAGCCGCCTCCTCTCGCCTCGGAAGCAGACTTTTAAATGATTCGAGAGCGAAGAAGTCTCCTCGAAAATCTTTTTTTTCCCCTCCGAAGCAGAGACAAGCGGTTGAGGTAATTTAGGCGGTTGCGTTCGATTCGATCGTTTGGTATTTGGATGTTTTCTTCTGCGCCGTCACGGGCAAAGGGATTCCATCGATGTTCGACTGTTTTCGATTGGCTGCCGCATTCCTTTGTTGACCCTGGCATAAAAAGGATCGGGTGTTGCGGTGCAACTGGTACCTTGGGAAATTCTTTCGATAAACTCGTCGGATAGGAGTTATTAATTCTCTTCTCCGAAGAAAAGATCCGAGTTTATTTCAATGAATGGATTGTCTAACTCCGAAGACATGCGATAAAATTTTAACGGTGAGGCGGCTTCCCGATGTTTATTGTCAGTGCTACCTCGAATGATTCCACCGCTTTTATTGTATTTCGAATATTTTACATTTTAGTATCGGATATCGTTCGTAAATATTCCGCAGTATCTTTTGTGTTACAAAATAACAGTCCGGTTAAATTGAAGGAATCTCGATGGAATGGAAAAGTTTTCTTGACTGAATGGATAAGACAGCGGACGTTTCCACCAAC
This sequence comes from Ladona fulva, assembly GCA_000376725.2. Classification (NCBI taxonomy): domain Eukaryota; kingdom Metazoa; phylum Arthropoda; class Insecta; order Odonata; family Libellulidae; genus Ladona; species Ladona fulva. The sequence goes on along the minus strand of KZ308205.1, from coordinate 761,300 downwards.
ATGTGATTTCAATTCTATTCGAAATCAGTTCTTTGAGATAGAATACCATCGATGCCTCAAGAGATAATTGTCTGGTCTTCTTCTTAACTGCAATACCACCAGCTAGTGANACCTAGGGTTAGATGTAAGAAGAGACTTGTTAGTCTCAATCTCGCCCTGAATAAAGCCCTTTATTATTATTATTATTATTATAAATAGTAACGTAGAAGACCAAACTGCTGGGACCCCTAAGGGGGTTTTTATTTATGTTTCTGTGAAAGAAAATTATGAAAGACTAATTAAGTTTCTTTTACCTTAAACTGATACGGGACTCGTATAAAAGGCAAGAAAAAAATATTTGTGTAGTTACAGCAGGATCACTAAAAATGTAATTCCGGGGTCCCCTGAGGACCCCCCTGGGAAGTTTAGGGTTGAATGGTCATTTGAAAAGCATGTAACGGATAGGAACCTAATTTATGTACAATCTGAATGGTCCGAATTCTTAGAACCAACTGCTTGCGCCGTGACTTCGTGGTAGGATTCCACGGAGGAACAAGGAATAGTTGAACTTTTACAAACCGCAATATTTATTCCACGAGAACATTTCTACTCATAGAGTCATTATTAAGTAGGACAACCGCACCTGATGATGACACCATGAGTCGAAAGCATGGTTGTCTTCTAATAAGTATTGGGTTTGTAAAAGATCGACTTTTCCTTGTTAGTCCAACTTAACCTTTCTCTCTCTTATTCATTCATTTTCTTTAAGCCTTTCCCTTCTTTAACTCCAAAAACCGTCTACAGCCGCAAACGCTAAGTTTACTTCTAAGCTTATTAATACTAATAATTATAACAACAAGAGATTATGGTTTGTTTTTATTAGTGTTTTTGAGATGATGCAAACAATTTTGAGAAGAAACCTTTTTTTCATTCTAAGTAGTTTCTGACCAATTATATTTCGAGTAAAATGGTTTACGGTATGTAAGGTATTTGAATTATCATGGTGATAGCTTAAACCTGAGGTTTTGCTCTCAAGTAGCTTTTTTCCGACAGGGTATCGTCGGCTACGAATATTTTTTTAGATATTGCGCTCTTCTTAACAATTTTATAACCTTCATACGTGGGTTTGTTTTTATTTTTGTTAAGGAAGGAGATTTAAATGAGAGAGAATGAAATAAGAGCCGAATAAAATAGTTCCTAATAGGAGAATACCTAACATTTCTCGTCCTATTTCTGCCTCTGCTTTATAAACCGTTAACAGCATTAACTGCAAATCCTATGGACTTTCAACCGTTTCACCTCTCTCTCTCTCATAAAGGATCCCCAGCAGATTTGCAGCAATGCAGATTAAAACATTTCCATACTATTTAAACCAGAGAATACCAAAACAGTCTGCCTTCTTTGCTGGAATAGTATTATTTATCACACTTACAAACTATAAACTTACGTAGTTGAGTGAATAAGGAAGGTTATTTACGTTCTTCAATTTATTAACGCCAAGCATGGGCAGGAGAGGTCCGATTTGTTCGAGGTGAAAAAGATAAAAGCGAGACTTTATAAATTCGGGAAAAGTAACTTGCGCCATCGAGGGAGCGGGTGGGGCAGAGTGGATGTCCCATTGTGAAGGGTGACCGATTGGGACAAGGGTGACTTTGGGGCTCGGCACCGATGGGAAGTTGTGAGGGCGATGGGGTAAAAAAGGAGGGGCAGGGGTCAAAGGACACGGGGGTGCGAGATTTTTCGGTGGAAAAACGAGCCGTCCGAAAATCTTCCTCTTGCAGACAAATGACGGCGATCAGCCGACATGGGAATGGTCTCAAGAACACCGTCATCGGCTTCTCACGGGCGCATCCGGTTCGGAACGAATAATTTCCCCTTCTCCATTATCCTCTCCACCCCCTCTTCTGCCTATACCCCTTACCTTTACGTGCTAACGTTGTCCACACCCGAACTGATAGCCTAAATACATCCACTTTTCTTCTACCCAAGTAGACTTCACTTTTATGACCAATCACTAAGCGATTATTCTTCCATCAAAATATGAACTCAAAGATTTCATCTATCTTTTCTACTGCATGGTAAAATTTTAATAGCCATATGTACGTTGATGGACACATCTTCTCTTGTGATGATTACATTGTAGTTCATAATTTCATATATTTATTTTTAAATGCCAATACCTTCTGGTCTTGTTCCAACCTGCGGTGAGAAATTTCTCAATTATAACGACGATATACAGATATGAGAGATATGGGACTGCGTATTATTTTAATTGTAATATCTAAGGAAGCAATTTGCTCATAAGTATAACTAAAACACAGTATCCAGCTAGAAACGGTGATTCATAGCTTTTTAGACTTAATTTCCTTAGCTTAAATTCGGAAAGTAAGACGTCAGAGCTTCAAATTTCAGTCACAATATTTTCGTTTTGAGTAATCCATTCATAAATTTTATAATGATTTCAATCTTTAAGTGCAGGAAAATATTTTCAGTTTAACTTTTTGGCGGCTAAAATTATCTAAAGGTTAATTTAAGGGACAATGTAACGGTCAAATATAGTCAGTCAAATGTCATTATCATCTAAATTCTGATTCCCAAAAAAAGGAAAAAAGAATACACTTTCGCAGAAAACTTGATTTATCGTATCACATTTGGGAAATATCTTAAATCTTACTAGCTTAAAGAATAACATTTTACTCTTCAGTAAAATATTTCAGAATGTAATAGGGCACTCCGCACCTGCTTCGGATATGATATGGTTTTTTTCTCTTATTGTTCACTATATCATAACTTCTCTGATTTTAATTCTACATCCAAGCCTTAAATACCGACCTTAGACTAAATATTTACTTACAAAATATTTACATTAGTATCATTTCATACACATTTAAGCTAACTCGAGCAATTCCCCTCGAATTTCGAATAGAATAAAGAAATTGAGATTTTGAGGAAACTGTATCTGAAATTTGCAATGCTCCATGTTATCATGTTATAAAACTAATTGATTACTTCCCGTTATCCTATCTCCATTATGACGATTTTATAACTGCCATGATGGAGATAGTTAATTATATAATGAGTTAGTTTGATGAATTACATAACATAAAAATTACTCATTTGAATTTAGGTTTATCGTAAATTATGCTCTACTAAGGATCAGCAATGATCCGAAATGTTTTCCTTACGATATGTTGAATCATCTACGTATATTTTGTGGTCCCGGTAAATGCTCAATCATCATCCTCAATTTTTAGAGCCTTTCTTTCTTCCTAGCAAACAGATTTCTGTGAAGTAAGCGCTCCTTGATAGAAAAGGAAATTCGCCCTAACCTTCAAATTGGACCGACACCGACGTTTAGTAAGCACTTAATCTGAAACCCATTGCCCTCCTCCCACGCCCTAGAGTCCGTCGTTCGTGGTATTCCCACGAGGAGGCCACCAGACCGCAGAGCCATTAATCTGCCCCTCCGTGGAATCTAGCACCCGATACACACGATCGCCTGGCCGTCGATAGCCGCAGCGACCGCAACCAAAAGGGCCGCCGCCTCTGACCCCAGTTCAAGGCCAATACGTCTTCATCGCAGCCGTGAAACTTCGCCCCTTTTTTATCGGCGATTCCCTCAAAGCCGAGCCGAATCGNACGGGATTGGTTCCTTTTGAATACTGCTTTATCAGATCAACAATGATATCTGCCGATATTAATTTCTACTGCAATGCTGCAAAGCTGCTTTGCGAGATGACACGTTTTATCATGCGAAATAAGACCGTGTACTGGTTTTCAAAGAGTAAATTGAAAAGAGTGCTGAAGTAAAGCCTCTATATTGGCGAAGTGTGAATTTTGGGCTCAAATCTCTAACAATACCTTCTCTGAGTACCATGAGCTCACATTTTCAATTTGAAGTCGTTCTGAAAATTTAGAATCCTAAGTGTGAAACTGACGCCATGCAGAATTGTTCACACCGTTGGGTTTACTTTTCAGCCTTACAACTCATCTTAGCTGGTCTGAACTAAAGTTGGTGTTATACACGTATATCGGTAATCTAATGGTTTGCAAGTCGCTTTCCGGTGAATTATGTGCTTCTTTTCTAAATCTAAAATGATCAAGATACTCAAAGGATGAACGTTTAATTTTGTCTCAACATCGAATAACTTAATCTGCAACATTTTTGGCGTTTAAACCCATGTAAAACAAAAAATAAAACCTGAATTCCTCTCGTGTTTAAATCTCTTCAATTAACAAGCTATTCGCGCTATCATTCACGACCCTAGTTCATTGACATTCGCCGGACTGTCCCCTCAATAGAAGCCCTCTGACCTTCACTTCTGCCAATAGCATTCCCTTATCTCGCGTTGATATTATCCTCCGAATTAAACGCGTGCTGTCATCGACGAATAGCCCCTTTATATCCTACGCATCCTCTCTTTCCACTGCGTGCCCGCGTCTTTTTCTCCAGCCCCACCCATCTCTTGATCTCCCTATTGAAAATCGACCCAGCTCTAATCTCCACCCCATCTCTATGCAATCTACCGCCTCATTCTCCACTTATTATCCAACTTGTCCTCGGCCCCTTTGAGATCTCCTCCTTCCTCCAGATGCGCACTCTTCCTCCCTTATCGCTCCATCTCCAACCTCTCTTGAGGTCCTCCTTCGCCGATATTTCCTCCTCTCTCACGCACTGCCCTTCGTGACACTTGCCTCTCTCCCTACGCCCACCCAATTGTCCTCCTCCCGTCCCCTTTTCAAATCTCTTCCCCTTCTGCTCTTTCTCCGAATCTCTTTCCTTTCTTCAAATTCCGCCTTCGGAAATTCCGTCTCTTTTTCCCACGGAGGAGGCGATTGTGGACGCTTATGGATTCGTTCTGCTCCTGGATCCCTATGGAGTCTATGAGGTTTCTATTTCCCACTGAGGTAACGCGTATCAGAACCGTGCTCAGAGAATATTTTGCGCTTTTGTAGTTTGACAGCTTTCCGGCTCTCAAAGAATACGTAAGAATAGAATTTTGTACTATTTTGCATCCTTGATTTTTTGCTATGTTTTGTTGCGTATGAGCCTGTGTTTGGTCCGTTATTCAGTGCTGGAGAACTTGGTTCATAATTTTCTAGCGGTATATATGGTTATGTTATTTATTTATTCCATAGTCACAAAAAGGTATACTTAAAAAGAAGATTTTAACTCTCAAATGAAATTGCTCCGGATACAATTCTTCACCGTATCACCTTGAAATCATACTTTAAAGAAAATATACCCATCGGTATATTGTATGAATATTCATGTGATGTGTGAACTATAATTATGTATATAACTATAATAGGACTGGTAAATTTCGGAAAAGTTTTTCTGCAGAATTCGAGGAATTGCTTCAAAGGCGTATTGTTGTAGTTTGTCATATTCAAGCTTTAGATAAATAATAAATAAAGATAAATAATAAGGATAACTACCACAAAGGCGAGGACGAATTAGTAGATTCAAGTTTTAGATATTAAAAATTAGCTATATCTTTTTATTAGTTGTATTGGTTGAATATAAAAGTAGCAGGCATAATTTCTATGTTATCTTTCCTTTACAACATAACATCTACATCCACAGCAATACCCAGCAAGCCGTCTTTCGGCGTGTGACAGGGGGTATCAAGTACATACATATTCTTGTTCAGGTACGAATACGATCATTACTACAATGACCTATTTGTTTCAATTAATTTGTTGAAATCGAATCGATGTAGTAGATGGATTTCTATCTCAAGGAATAAGGGGCTCCCAGATAGCCAAATGGACAACGCGTTCGACTTTGATGAGAGCGGTCCCGGGTTCGATTCCCGGTGGGGGCTTGCGTGCGAAATGACCTTAGCTGTCGAAGCACTTTTAACAATACTACTACTACCCCAAGGAATAAAAAGTGTGAAAAATAGCGGCATGACTGGGACTCGAACCTCCGGGCAGGAATTCTAACCACTGCACGTCTCTTCGTTATAGTGTTAAGGGAATGCTTTTGTGATATAGCTGCCCGGAAAGTGGGAGACATGTGCTCGAGTCCCAGTCATGTCGATATTTTTCACACTTGTTATTCCTTGGGATTTACCCACACAACTTCAGGGTGCAAAATTTAACACCATTATCTCATTCCTTTAATTTTTATCATTTTTGTTTTGTAGAAATGCCTGCCTACCTAAATGCTGCTTCGATATTTGTAATAATATATGCCTTGAGTTGGCAAAGAGCGGTATTCTGTCTTATGTGAGAGACATATTTGAAGTGTTGTATCTCTGGGCCAATAAAAAGAAAGGGGAAGACGGTTGGATAATGTAAGATAGACCATCATGGAGCCTGCGTATTCAATCTCACCTCGGAATACAATTTCCATAAATAAGATTCATTTCTTTTCCTTTCTCCTCAGCTTAGTGAAGCTGCGATGACATAGATGAAACAGATAAGGCGAACCACTCTAACCACTGTTGTCGCTACCGAGATTGCCTTAGGGTGAGATCCCCACTCACGCCCTGCGACCTTGTCCAAAATACTTAATCCACTCCGTTGCCGGCAATGCAGCTCACGGGATTGGTTCCTTTTGAATACTGCTTTATCAGATCAACAATGATATCTGCCGATATTAATTTCTACTGCAATGCTGCAAAGCTGCTTTGCGAGATGACACGTTTTATCATGCGAAATAAGACCGTGTACTGGTTTTCAAAGAGTAAATTGAAAAGAGTGCTGAAGTAAAGCCTCTATATTGGCGAAGTGTGAATTTTGGGCTCAAATCTCTAACAATACCTTCTCTGAGTACCATGAGCTCACATTTTCAATTTGAAGTCGTTCTGAAAATTTAGAATCCTAAGTGTGAAACTGACGCCATGCAGAATTGTTCACACCGTTGGGTTTACTTTTCAGCCTTACAACTCATCTTAGCTGGTCTGAACTAAAGTTGGTGTTATACACGTATATCGGTAATCTAATGGTTTGCAAGTCGCTTTCCGGTGAATTGTTGTTTCTTACCTTTAATCGCTTCAATATAAATAATTGTATGTACCACTAAAAGATGATCTACCTCATAGATAACGTGTTGCTATTGATGGGTACAAAATAGAGGTGAATAAAATTGAAGTTTTCATTTCCTTTTTATTCCTTAGCGGTCAATTTGTTTGGTATCATTTGAATTTAAATATTAACTATAATAAAGTTGAATATCACCCTAATACATACGTAGTTAAATAAGAGTCCGTAAACTTTAAGAAATGTAATTTTATTAGAATACTCCAGAGCAAAAAAGTGCTTATTTTGCTCACTTCACCGGGCCAGTAATCATTTTTGATTTGTTCTCTGAGTACAATTGTTTGAATTTCACAAAGCGATTAGATATAGCTAAGTTTGGTTTTAAAATGAGATTTTTTTTTATTTTAAAACAAAAAAGAAGAAGAAAACGTTGACAGCATCTAAAGTACATTAAGTTATGTTTGAGTGTGTCTGTGTTTATATGTATTTGTATAAGAGAGAGAGAGTGTGTGTGTGTGTAGAGCTTTATACCTAATGGCCCCAGGTACGATGCTAGGTACTTAGTGCAAAACATTCAAAAAATCATTTAGGGTATATTTAGGTAAGATAGAACGTTCAAATTCACGTCATCGATAGAGATCAGACACCTCTATACTACACTTAAAGGTTTTTACCCTGAGGGTCCTTAGTTCGATGCTAGGGCAGTTTTTCTGTCTGATGTTCATTAAGTCATTTAGGGTATTTGCCGTTAAGATAGAAACATGCAATTCACGGTGTTGTTAGAATAGATGATTGTCTATCGTATGACGTAAAGCTTTTTGCCCTAAAGGCCCAGGTTCGATTCCAGGACTATTCGAATAACCAAATTTTTAAAAATTCGTAACGGTATTTCTCGGGCAGGTAGAAGGTTGAAATTCGCTACATCTGTAGAAGATAGGGATTTCTACGGTATGCTGTAAGAATATTTGTCCTAATGGACCCAGGTTCGATGCTAGGACAATTCTCATGCACGTATTATGAATAATTCGTTTAGGTTATTGTAGTTGGTGCATTAAACTCGGTGTATGGATGGCGGGCTGTTGCAGGTGGTATGTAACGCCTTAGTTAAACTATCTTACATTAAGCTTGCAGTATGCAAGCAACTTTTACTCGTGTGTGTGTGTGTGTGTNGCATACATACCCTAGTGAGTTGCTGGAGGAAGGCAACAGAACTAGAACGAGATTATAGATTATACGATATAGTGAAACAATAGATTGAGTAGATAAAACATTATTATGTCATGTGTGTAAATTTCATTTTTGTAGAATATATAGTTTTTGAGGAAAAAATATGGGGCATAACGTTTTGGCCAACCCTCGTATTCGCTCTTATGGTGGCAATGATTTAATACGAAAATTTAAAAAATATAATTGTGTACCATTACAGTTCTATTCAGCGTACTCTGTAAGACCCTCTTTTTAATTGGTAATTCCTCTTGATTTACGTTTAATTATGCCTTAAATTGTTTTCTGAGTATTAAATGCCTATAAAACGCAATAAGAATTTGGTGGCCGTTTTAATGACTCTTTCAAATTGGGAGGAACGTAGCTACTTGTAAACTATGGTCATATCCTTCCTTGAAGTTATTCTTGCACAAACATTAGGGATATTTTGGTCTTTCTTCATTTATTTCTTATTAAAATATTTGAATATTTTCCTAGCATATAGATTTCCCGTGTCTTAGTTTTATAAATTCTTATGTGCTTACTTGTTTTCTTTAAATAACACATAATACTGCGTTTACATATAATTTTATACTTATCATATCGCATCTGAATGATGATCTTTACAGCCTCTGATCTTTTAAATATTCTCAGTTGAAGTGGTATCTGTTTTTTAAAAATTTAAAAATTACGCTTATCTGAGCTTCTACTAAATTTAATGAGGGAATAAGGATGTTTATTATTGGAGCAAATGTTTCTCTATAAACATCGCTACGTATGTTTCATAATGCTCGCACTATAATCCGATTTAATCTGTTTCCTGCATTATAGGAATCTTTTCAATGTTTATCTTGATCATTTCCTTTTGTCCTACTTGATTAGTAAGTTAGTATATAGAGATACTCCACCGATTGCTTTGAAATATGATATTTTAATGAATAAAATTTCCATGAGTCGTTGCAACATCACATAAATCATCTTCTTCTCCAACGACCCGTTTATCCGAATCGTTGCCGCCATCTCCGGAATCCCTTCCGACCCAAGAATCTATTTCCCCAAAATGCCTTCAACTCTCTTCTCATAGGCCCTCTTTCCTGACGATGAATTGTGACAACTTTGGCAAGAGGCATTTATGCATGTTTACTTAACGATGAAGTGTAACGGTTATTTTGTTTTAAAATATGAGCTATTCGTAAAATTCTCGGGGAGCCATAAAGCTATGGGTCAAAGGCTAGCCAATGATGGCGTTCGAGCATAATACATTCAGTTGATTATTATGCCATTAATTGTATGAAATGAGTCGTTGTCATCCCGAAAACGATACTCCGTGTTAAATTACACGGGTGTTATAGTGAGGGTCGTGAAGGTATCGGAGATGAATAAAGTTTTCCTAAAATTGTTTTCTTTTAATCGCCGCCTTAAAAATGATTTCGTATGATGAAATACTTTTATCGTGACAGTTTGAGAGAAAGAGTATACTGGAGGGAAGTGTTAATCTTTTTAATGGAAAAGCGAAATAATTTTTCCTTTGATTTTCTGCTGTAGTAGTGACGGTTGAAGAAATGAGAGAGAAATAATCTTCCGTAGCCGGGAATCGAACCCAGGTTTCCCACTTTCCGGGCGTATGCTCTGACCTCTAAGCTACCACGAGAGGACGATTCATTTCTTTCAATTTCTTATGCTATGATGTGACACGGTGTGCTACGGAGGATCCATCTAAGATGGCACCACTCCCACGCACACGCGGGACATCGCAGATGCCACCTCGCCTCTTTTCTAATACGTATCAAGCATGTGAACCCTACGTTTAGCATCGCTTTTCTGTAATAGTGACGTAGTAGTGGAATCGTAGTAGCAGTGGTATTTTTAAAAGTGCTTCGACTGCTTTGGTCATTTCGCACGTGGGCCCCCACCGGGAATCGAACCCGGAACCGATTTCGCCGAAGTCGAACGCTTTGCCCACTTGGCTATCGGGGAGCCTAGAGTGGAATCGTCACGATTAAAACTGCAGTATCGTTGCGATGAACATAATAAAGTATATTGTTTGAATTTCACAAAGCGATTAGATATAGCTAAGTTTGGTTTTAAAATGAGATTTTTTTTTATTTTAAAACAAAAAAGAAGAAGAAAACGTTGACAGCATCTAAAGTACATTAAGTTATGTTTGAGTGTGTCTGTGTTTATATGTATTTGTATAAGAGAGAGAGAGTGTGTGTGTGTGTAGAGCTTTATACCTAATGGCCCCAGGTACGATGCTAGGTACTTAGTGCAAAACATTCAAAAAATCATTTAGGGTATATTTAGGTAAGATAGAACGTTCAAATTCACGTCATCGATAGAGATCAGACACCTCTATACTACACTTAAAGGTTTTTACCCTGAGGGTCCTTAGTTCGATGCTAGGGCAGTTTTTCTGTCTGATGTTCATTAAGTCATTTAGGGTATTTGCCGTTAAGATAGAANTAGTATCATTTCATACACATTTAAGCTAACTCGAGCAATTCCCCTCGAATTTCGAATAGAATAAAGAAATTGAGATTTTGAGGAAACTGTATCTGAAATTTGCAATGCTCCATGTTATCATGTTATAAAACTAATTGATTACTTCCCGTTATCCTATCTCCATTATGACGATTTTATAACTGCCATGATGGAGATAGTTAATTATATAATGAGTTAGTTTGATGAATTACATAACATAAAAATTACTCATTTGAATTTAGGTTTATCGTAAATTATGCTCTACTAAGGATCAGCAATGATCCGAAATGTTTTCCTTACGATATGTTGAATCATCTACGTATATTTTGTGGTCACAGTAAATGCTCAATCATCATCCTCAATTTTTAGAGCCTTTCTTTCTTCCTAGCAAACAGATTTCTGTGAAGTAAGCGCTCCTTGATAGAAAAGGAAATTCGCCCTAACCTTCAAATTGGACCGACACCGACGTTTAGTAAGCACTTAATCTGAAACCCATTGCCCTCCTCCCACGCCCTAGAGTCCGTCGTTCGTGGTATTCCCACGAGGAGGCCACCAGACCGCAGAGCCATTAATCTGCTCCTCCGTGGAATCTAGCACCCGATACACACGATCGCCTGGCCGTCGATAGCCGCAGCGACCGCAACCAAAAGGGCCGCCGCCTCTGACCCCAGTTCAAGGCCAATACGTCTTCATCGCAGCCGTGAAACTTCGCCCCTTTTTTATCGGCGATTCCCTCAAAGCCGAGCCGAATCGACGCTTCGGAAACTCGCCTTCGCTGATTTATTTCCGAAGGTGCGATTCGAAACACCTCTTAAAGGAAAGACGGCCTTTTGAATTATCGACTGGGAAATGCCTTCGCTGTTACACTCTTCGGACGATTGTTTTTAACGGCGGCTCTAATGAATTTTTGGAATGAGAAGGTTGTGATCATGGGAATGGATCTTCCTAATCGATTCGGTAGGCTTAGACGTTTTCAAAGCGAACTGAAATGAGAGACTGCCATTAGTCAAAATTGTTTATACTTCTTTCGCCAATCTCTCTTTGGGAAAATGGCAATTAGTCCATTTTGGTCTCATAATTTGAGAAAATTTATTTTATAAATTCTGGAAAGTTTCAAACGAGAATATTTGGCTTTCTCGTTGGTACAAAAATTACACGACTATGTTGGACAATAGAAGTTGAACGGAAGAAATTGATCAATTGTAAAGAAGTATTAGGACTTGTATTGTAGAGTAACACAAGAGCATTGTTGTTAACCTCCCAACAATAAACAAACAAGAGATGTTATATTTCTATAATTTTATAGGATTATACTGATTTCTTATTACTATACCTATAAGGTTGCTGGGTTTCAATATCACATTCCATATAAGTCAGTTATGTAACTGATAATAGTATCACTGCATTCTTGAATGAAAGAAGATTTGAATCTAGACCGCAATTGCTTGAGATATTCAGAGAAAGTACATTTGTGGAAAGTGTAATCGGTATTATGCGACCCCTCTCGTACTATCGTACTTCGACCGATCAGACAATGAGCGTAACATTAGTCGTTTCAGGACTCATTCTCTCCGTGAACGTCACACGACATTAAAGAATTAGTTCGATCGCTCGGTGTTTACACATCCTCCCATACGCCGAAAGGCGGCTTGCAGTGTTTATGTTGATGTATATTGTGAAAGAGAGAACAGTTATCTAAAATAACTCGTTTCGGTAGTTATTTCAAAGCATATCACTGACAAATTGCTACTAAGTAAATTCCGGGACGTCCTAAAATACTTTTCAACCACAACCACTCAATCCGTTTTATGTTGGCGTGCTAACTTCCTTCTTAAGATGTTAAACATCAGAAAAACAGATCCATATCTTGTTTATTACACCGGTACATAATTTTATCTCGAAGCTGAATAGTGATCGAGTAATGACCGGAGAATGCGTACCCTTCTCATTATCTAGGTAGTTAACAATATTTTCCCAATATGTGTGAGTAACTGATACAGCATTTATGTAAAAGCAGCATAATTCTTGTGTCATAAATCAATAAAATATTTTATTGTACCGGATGTAGATTTTATTTAAGGTCTTAATATAAATAAAAATTTTCAACCGCGCAATCGCACGTTGTATACTTTTGGTGTGTTTTATTTTAGTTTCTACAAATTTCCTCCCCGTGTTGTTGCTCCTTGGATTGGAAGACTCGATCCCCTTCGTCTCTTCCCCATGGAATACGCCGCCCCTTCGCCACCTGCCCCTTTTTCTTCGCACTGCTCCCATACATCATATCCTTTTCTTCATCACTTAACCCCCTCTCCTTCTCACGTGCGTGTGTGCGACGAGATCTAGACGCCATTCCCACTGTATTTTACGGCTCATCGAATGTGATGAGCCGATGTATCAGTCCGCCACAGCCACATATATATTTCTGTCTTATTCTGCCTCATTTTCATGCTTCTTTTCATCCCTTATCTTTGCCCCCATTCTTCAGCCGAAATATAAAAGGCACCTTCTATTCCATGCAGTCCAAGAACATTTAATACAAATAGTAATCCATTGTTTCCAGGGATAAAATTTTAAACGCCGATCAGACCTATTTTGCGTATATCTGAAATGAACTTCAGATATACGGATCTTTGATGAACTAAGTTTTAACTCAGTACTCTTCTTCTTTCATTGTAATACACCCGACTATAATGTTCAAAATATATTGATATCAACTGAACTATATCAAACTCAATACTCTAGTATGGTAAAAATTTTAATTATCTATATATAATATAATTATAAATAGCCTAAGGTGGAGGGCGGATTCTTTGATCGTTATTAATGTTTACTTATACGTTTTCAGTAAACGTTATTAAATATATTTGCATGACCAGAAAAGTAAGAGTATTAAGAAGAGAGCAAAGTTCTTTTATCTGTAATTGACATCGTTGTGGCAGTGATTTTATTAATTTACGCACTAAATGTATTTGCATTTGTTGGATTTGATTGGTTGGATCAAACGTGGAAATGGCAAAATAAGGAAACGTGGTTCAATATACGTCGTATACTGTATTCAAGGTATCAGTATATGTGACCTCAAGAAAGGATCGTAAGAGAGTGAATTCTTTCACGAGCATTAAATTCACGACAGCCGCCAGAAATCCGAGCAACAGCGCCAGTCGACAGTCAATACAAAAAACAATGCATAAACACCAAAGCGCGCTCTTTAAACCAGCATACTAACAACATCTTTGCATCACAATTTTTTTATTTCACGTGTTCTTCATCCGAGTATAGAAATACTCTCGGAGTGTCTGCATTTTTATGCCATAGACACCACGTAAAATTGGCTTCCAAATACATTGCTGGAAATGCCGTACGTTGGGTGGCAAAGAAGAAAGATAGCTCTATTTACATAATCACTAAGAATGTTTTATTTTTATCGGAATAATTTCCAAGAAAAGTCGTTACGTAAAAGAAGTCTAAGAGCTAGCTTATTCATATAACAATCTCAGCAGTATATCACATACGTACCCTGCAAGTCGCCTTTCGTTATGAGGCACTGTGCACTCTGTATCCCATATCCACAGCTATCGCTAATTATTCGCGGAAAAAATGTATTTTTGGAACGAATGGTTCTCTCATCCACTTTCCCGATTTTCTTAGCGGGATCTGATTGGCCTATGTAACAGGGAGAGGGAACGCACAACTTCTGAATCTATATATATACCTGAATTGTTCTCGATTTTTGAATGGTGTTTGTCGCCATTAGGCGATTTCTTACGGAATAAAGAGCGGTGGGAGTTGATGAGAGAGAAGGAGGAAATGGAGTGAAGAGGGAATCTCCTGTTGGATGAAGAGAGGGTTCGGAAAGCAGTAGGGTTCGGGAGATGGATGGCGCTTTCCCCCCAAAGAAGAGTTCTCTTTCGCTCCGTTTCTTCCTTCGGCATCTCCCCCACATTCCGCGCCCTCTTTCCATCGAAGATTTATAAGCGGCCACCGAATAACGTGGAGGGTGGAGTGGTTTAAGAGGAAGAAAAAACATTGTCTCCGTGGATACCGAAGATGGGAGACGTATGGAACTGCTTTGGGGGAGGCCCTTTCCACGACAATTCTCTCCCCTTTTTTCTTTGTTGGGCTGAGTGCATTATGGCCACAAGATCACCTAATGCTTCGGTGTCCCATTGAGAATGGGTTTGGGCAATTCGACGGGAATCGAGGCCGAAAGGCACCGAGAGCCTTGCGGTCGTACTCAGGCTTTTATCGGATAAAGTCTTTAACATGATAGGAAAGAAATTGCCTCAATTAAAGTTAACCGCGCTAATGATTCTTTTGATCATCAAACTCATTGTAAACTAAACAATTATTTTATTTCTCCTTGTTTTTCATTGTATTTGTGCTTTCAATTTTTTTAGTTGAAAATTCCTTTATATACACGTTTATACATTCATACTTATATGCTATACTTATCTGCCAATTAGATTGCGAGTATATTATTGTTCCTATCTTATTATTTGTTTATGAATTCTTGATCGTACATGTAGATATCTCCTGTACAATGTTTAATTTTTAATCCATTTCCACTACTCCGTTGTCATTTTGAACGTTTACTGGCATGGCATTTATGCGTTAAGTAATCTTAATTTTTGATTTACTTTCGTTTAGTATTTGAATACTCCAGACCGTTGACATTAGTGAAGTGTTTATCGAAATCCATGCCCAATAAATGAATTCTTTTATGTAATAATTTTGAATTTTTTATTAAATTATTCATCCCAAACGGCATGGAGAAATGTTCTGGCGGAATAGCTCAATGGATAGAGCAACCGATCGGCAATTGGAGATGTGGGTTCGAGTCCCGGTTCCGTCAGAATTTTTTCATGTCCGTTTCTCTCTGGGAATTTTCGTAGGTGCACGTCTTATCGTGCCAAGTCACCTTAACCCTGAAGGTACCTTGAAGGTAAAGCCGATGTTTAGACTCTATGTATGAACATAAGTTTGTTATGGTATTGGTTACATCACAGTGAATCTCTTTCTAACCGTCATCGGAATATTTGCAGGAGTAACTAATTCTAGGGGTATACCATTGATTAATATATAGATTCCTTAAAAACAATTGTTGACGACAAGTAATTTTATTTTTCATCCCTAAAATGAAGATTCTATTAATATTTAAGGATTCAGTTTTTATATCGTAGCCATAATTTTAGCTGCAGTTGTCCCACTCTTGACCACTAGTCATTGCTAGAAGTTGTGATGACCTAAGTGGAAATTTAACATTCACCATTCAAATAAAGAATAAATATTTAAGCATGTATCCACAACTTTTGCAGGATCTATTTACTTTATCATCACATTTGGTCAAGTGTCAAATCGTTATGAATCCAAGATGATGGATTTTAACGCGAATTAGAGTTAACAAACCTGGTTCGACTCCTGCTGGGTCTCAGTGAGCACATGTGTCTCAGTGAATAACCTTAGCTGTCGATATCGTTTTATGAAAAACTATCTCAATGGAATCGGAAGGTATATCAACATTAATAGTTATTCATTCCTACCTTCAGAATGGAAATAAATATCTAGCCGGAGCTCTCTTTGATGTATTCCAAGTCAAATATTGCGACGGAGGCGGGAAGCAGACTGGGATGATGAGTTCTTCCGTTAAAATGGATTCGTCAAAACGCGGAGTGCACATTCGTCAAAGGGACGCACATGGTTTAGAGCGGTAAAGAATGGAAGAGCGGCCGCAATAATGTACGTTGATATCGGCTGCGACAGTGCCGAGTAGGAAGGAAGATAAAGAGCGAGTCTGAGAAAATATAAAGAGAGGGGAAGAGATATGGGTGTCGGGATATGAATAGGGAGCATTCACGTCACACTGGGACAATTTATCAGTATTTCCGAACTCGCGCCTTAAGAGATTCCGCCGGGAAATGTCAAGCCGTGCGCTGAGTTTGCGGGGAGGAGATGCGGGGGAGGTATCGGCGGAGGAGGGAGAGGGATTGGGGATCGCGGAGTTGTGCCAAGTGAGTCTTTGTGATCCGATAAGTCCCGAAAGGAGAGGTCGATTGCTGGGGGATTGTGTCTTTCGGATTTATTCCTTCCGCAGAGAGAAGGAAATATCGGTTCTTTCTTCAAATCACTTCTTACGTACGCTGAATTGTATTCGTATACATCCTTCGTATCGGCTGCCTATTCCTGCAAACATATCTTGATGAATGGAGTGCATTTCGTTTGTCTTTTAGAAGAAAGGTGAAGAAAAATTGATGTTTCATTTACTTTCGTCTCTTCCTGATAATGACTGAGATAATGTGATTTACTGAGGTGTGAGTGTTGCTGAAGATTAGTATTCATTTTTGTCTCTCCTTATAGAATGCTATAAACGGTGCTATTCATTGGGCCATTATCCTGCATTTACGAGGAGTCTTTCCGTTTATAGCAGTTTAGCTCTTTGATGGAAGGAAATGCAAACTACCTCAGTCCTCATCTTGCACCTAATTACCTATCCTTAGCTTTTGATAGTTGTCGATAGTATGGTTAAGGACCCAGCCAGCCTTCAGGGGTGATGGTGCTACTAACTGATCGACTACATAGAATTTCGTTAACGCCCCCCTTAACGCGTTGATATAAAAAAAACTTTCACATCTTTTGGATTAACATGTTAAAATTTGTGCAAGATATGTTTGTCTTTAAAATATTGTAAAATGAAAAACAAAATAATGAGTTCATTGATATTGCGAAAGGTTAATTACTTCTTCGGAAGTCATGCCAAATCTATAATATTGAAATTTTTGAGACATTTTACTCAAAAACGAGCATTTATTGTTACTTGAACACTGAATTTTTAAACAATATCTCTCATAAAATTGCAATAGGAAGGTTGCATTTTTTATTTTTGCTCTGTATTGCCTTCTTAGCGAAATTTTTGGAATGTAAAGTTTCATCGAATCTAAAAACATTTTCTTACAAAATGAATAATTTTTACCATTTAAATACCACTAAGACAACTCTAACGTTGAATATAAAGTAAAACACTGTTCCACTACATATGCAATTTAAATTTTAAGCATTTTAGATAAAAATACCCAACCAAAATCACCATCGGTCTTCGGGTGATCCGTACCTAATACCGCTAAGCCGGTCACCTAGTTCAAAGGTGACGTAAATAAGTATTGAACAGACTTTTGGAAATAGTAACGCGCAAAATTTGAAAAATATATAAATTATAAATAGTTAAGATTATGTGGTGGAAACTTGGGAAGTTAATAAGATTATTGAACGTTATATTTACTGAGGTATTATTTTAGCCAAACTGGAAAAAATGAGGGTTAGGTATTAAATAACTATTCAGTTTTGTTTGTATCCAACTAAGAAAGAAATCGAAATTTTTAAGATAAAAATTTTAAAGAATAAATGTGTTCTATCGGGGAATTAAAGAAATACACATTGGCCAGAGTCGGAAACAGCAAAAAACTGCTTTAGTAAAAGTATCGAGTAACTCGTATAGCAGGTTTTGATATTGAGTATTTGAAGATGTGCTTCTTTTCTAAATCTAAAATGATCAAGATACTCAAAGGATGAACGTTTAATTTTGTCTCAACATCGAATAACTTAATCTGCAACATTTTTGGCGTTTAAACCCATGTAAAACAAAAAATAAAACCTGAATTCCTCTCGTGTTTAAATCTCTTCAATTAACAAGCTATTCGCGCTATCATTCACGACCCTAGTTCATTGACATTCGCCGGACTGTCCCCTCAATAGAAGCCCTCTGACCTTCACTTCTGCCAATAGCATTCCCTTATCTCGCGTTGATATTATCCTCCGAATTAAACGCGTGCTGTCATCGACGAATAGCCCCTTTATATCCTACGCATCCTCTCTTTCCACTGCGTGCCCGCGTCTTTTTCTCCAGCCCCACCCATCTCTTGATCTCCCTATTGAAAATCGACCCAGCTCTAATCTCCACCCCATCTCTATGCAATCTACCGCCTCATTCTCCACTTATTATCCAACTTGTCCTCGGCCCCTTTGAGATCTCCTCCTTCCTCCAGATGCGCACTCTTCCTCCCTTATCGCTCCATCTCCAACCTCTCTTGAGGTCCTCCTTCGCCGATATTTCCTCCTCTCTCACGCACTGCCCTTCGTGACACTTGCCTCTCTCCCTACGCCCACCCAATTGTCCTCCTCCCGTCCCCTTTTCAAATCTCTTCCCCTTCTGCTCTTTCTCCGAATCTCTTTCCTTTCTTCAAATTCCGCCTTCGGAAATTCCGTCTCTTTTTCCCACGGAGGAGGCGATTGTGGACGCTTATGGATTCGTTCTGCTCCTGGATCCCTATGGAGTCTATGAGGTTTCTATTTCCCACTGAGGTAACGCGTATCAGAACCGTGCTCAGAGAATATTTTGCGCTTTTGTAGTTTGACAGCTTTCCGGCTCTCAAAGAATACGTAAGAATAGAATTTTGTACTATTTTGCATCCTTGATTTTTTGCTATGTTTTGTTGCGTATGAGCCTGTGTTTGGTCCGTTATTCAGTGCTGGAGAACTTGGTTCATAATTTTCTAGCGGTATATATGGTTATGTTATTTATTTATTCCATAGTCACAAAAAGGTATACTTAAAAAGAAGATTTTAACTCTCAAATGAAATTGCTCCGGATACAATTCTTCACCGTATCACCTTGAAATCATACTTTAAAGAAAATATACCCATCGGTATATTGTATGAATATTCATGTGATGTGTGAACTATAATTATGTATATAACTATAATAGGACTGGTAAATTTCGGAAAAGTTTTTCTGCAGAATTCGAGGAAGCATGGGCAGGAGAGGTCCGATTTGTTCGAGGTGAAGAAGATAAAAGCGAGACTTTATAAATTCGGGAAAAGTAACTTGCGCCATCGAGGGAGCGGGTGGGGCAGAGTGGATGTCCCATTGTGAAGGGTGACCGATTGGGACAAGGGTGACTTTGGGGCTCGGCACCGATGGGAAGTTGTGAGGGCGATGGGGTAAAAAAGGAGGGGCAGGGGTCAAAGGACACGGGGGTGCGAGATTTTTCGGTGGAAAAACGAGCCGTCCGAAAATCTTCCTCTTGCAGACAAATGACGGCGATCAGCCGACATGGGAATGGTCTCAAGAACACCGTCATCGGCTTCTCACGGGCGCATCCGGTTCGGAACGAATAATTTCCCCTTCTCCATTATCCTCTCCACCCCCTCTTCTGCCTATACCCCTTACCTTTACGTGCTAACGTTGTCCACACCCGAACTGATAGCCTAAATACATCCACTTTTCTTCTACCCAAGTAGACTTCACTTTTATGACCAATCACTAAGCGATTATTCTTCCATCAAAATATGAACTCAAAGATTTCATCTATCTTTTCTACTGCATGGTAAAATTTTAATAGCCATATGTACGTTGATGGACACATCTTCTCTTGTGATGATTACATTGTAGTTCATAATTTCATATATTTATTTTTAAATGCCAATACCTTCTGGTCTTGTTCCAACCTGCGGTGAGAAATTTCTCAATTATAACGACGATATACAGATATGAGAGATATGGGACTGCGTATTATTTTAATTGTAATATCTAAGGAAGCAATTTGCTCATAAGTATAACTAAAACACAGTATCCAGCTAGAAACGGTGATTCATAGCTTTTTAGACTTAATTTCCTTAGCTTAAATTCGGAAAGTAAGACGTCAGAGCTTCAAATTTCAGTCACAATATTTTCGTTTTGAGTAATCCATTCATAAATTTTATAATGATTTCAATCTTTAAGTGCAGGAAAATATTTTCAGTTTAACTTTTTGGCGGCTAAAATTATCTAAAGGTTAATTTAAGGGACAATGTAACGGTCAAATATAGTCAGTCAAATGTCATTATCATCTAAATTCTGATTCCCAAAAAAAGGAAAAAAGAATACACTTTCGCAGAAAACTTGATTTATCGTATCACATTTGGGAAATATCTTAAATCTTACTAGCTTAAAGAATAACATTTTACTCTTCAGTAAAATATTTCAGAATGTAATAGGGCACTCCGCACCTGCTTCGGATATGATATGGTTTTTTTCTCTTATTGTTCACTATATCATAACTTCTCTGATTTTAATTCTACATCCAAGCCTTAAATACCGACCTTAGACTAAATATTTACTTACAAAATATTTACATTAGTATCATTTCATACACATTTAAGCTAACTCGAGCAATTCCCCTCGAATTTCGAATAGAATAAAGAAATTGAGATTTTGAGGAAACTGTATCTGAAATTTGCAATGCTCCATGTTATCATGTTATAAAACTAATTGATTACTTCCCGTTATCCTATCTCCATTATGACGATTTTATAACTGCCATGATGGAGATAGTTAATTATATAATGAGTTAGTTTGATGAATTACATAACATAAAAATTACTCATTTGAATTTAGGTTTATCGTAAATTATGCTCTACTAAGGATCAGCAATGATCCGAAATGTTTTCCTTACGATATGTTGAATCATCTACGTATATTTTGTGGTCCCGGTAAATGCTCAATCATCATCCTCAATTTTTAGAGCCTTTCTTTCTTCCTAGCAAACAGATTTCTGTGAAGTAAGCGCTCCTTGATAGAAAAGGAAATTCGCCCTAACCTTCAAATTGGACCGACACCGACGTTTAGTAAGCACTTAATCTGAAACCCATTGCCCTCCTCCCACGCCCTAGAGTCCGTCGTTCGTGGTATTCCCACGAGGAGGCCACCAGACCGCAGAGCCATTAATCTGCCCCTCCGTGGAATCTAGCACCCGATACACACGATCGCCTGGCCGTCGATAGCCGCAGCGACCGCAACCAAAAGGGCCGCCGCCTCTGACCCCAGTTCAAGGCCAATACGTCTTCATCGCAGCCGTGAAACTTCGCCCCTTTTTTATCGGCGATTCCCTCAAAGCCGAGCCGAATCGACGCTTCGGAAACTCGCCTTCGCTGATTTATTTCCGAAGGTGCGATTCGAAACACCTCTTAAAGGAAAGACGGCCTTTTGAATTATCGACTGGGAAATGCCTTCGCTGTTACACTCTTCGGACGATTGTTTTTAACGGCGGCTCTAATGAATTTTTGGAATGAGAAGGTTGTGATCATGGGAATGGATCTTCCTAATCGATTCGGTAGGCTTAGACGTTTTCAAAGCGAACTGAAAGGAGAGACTGCCATTAGTCAAAATTGTTTATACTTCTTTCGCCAATCTCTCTTTGGGAAAATGGCAATTAGTCCATTTTGGTCTCATAATTTGAGAAAATTTATTTTATAAATTCTGGAAAGTTTCAAACGAGAATATTTTGCTTTCTCGTTGGTACAAAAANGACCCAGGTTCGATGCTAGGACAATTCTCATGCACGTATTATGAATAATTCGTTTAGGTTATTGTAGTTGGTGCATTAAACTCGGTGTATGGATGGCGGGCTGTTGCAGGTGGTATGTAATGCCATAGTTAAACTATCTTACATTAAGCTTGCAGTATGCAAGCAACTTTTACTCGTGTGTGTGTGTGTGTGTATATATATATATATATATATCGTAAGATTTGATAGGAAAAGCGCTATTGAGAAGGAGAGGTAATAAATAACACGTGAAACTCCTGACATATCCCCAGTATATTACTAGCAGATCCTCCCTGCGCAGCCATAAGTCATTCTCCCTCTCTTTCCTTCCAATATTTTCGCCTCCGGTGACCGACGTAGCACTCCTCAGCCTTTCCCTGCTTCTTCCTCTCCACTAAGGGTGCTCCTTACTTCCTTCCCTCACCATTCGGCCAGGTGATTTAATGGCGTCAAAAAATCCCTTATGCAAAATGGATCCATCCGTAAATCATGACCAGCGGATTGGAGTATGTTTCAGAAAAGGCTTTTTTCGACTTGTCTTTCTCGGATAAAGGATACGGTTTCATTTATGCAGTCTTCTCTCTCTCGCTTTCCATTTTTCAGGATGTGAAAGATATTCCTTGATCTCGATCCTCCCAAGCTTAATACCTCCATCTATCAATTCATTTGAATGAATACTCTCTGACACTTGATCTCACGGTCTTCGGGAGAAGTCAGAGTAAAATATGAATTATAGGCGGGAATAAGGCAACTACATTCCTTAGCGATTTCCTTATCCTAATCCAATATGAACGTTAAAAATGTTTCTTTATATTTAGTGGGAGTTAGATGACGTATGTACAAACATATAGCTAGCTATGAATTTTTTAACGTTCAATGTTTCTGATAACATGTTATAACATTCATGAACATGTCTGAGACGAAGGGAATGAAAGATAAATCCTTCCCTATTCTGCGCCGAAAAACAAGAAAATTAATCCATTCGACAGTGTTGAAGCAGGAACACCAACAAACCTAACTCAATATATTAAATTTCAACGTATCGAAAAATTTGTTCGTTTTTTTTTTTAGAAGCATAGAGTATAGAGTGGAGGGCAGAGGTTGAATTTTTTTTTAATGGAGTCAAAGGGAGTTACTGAAAGTTAGCTTGTATCACCTATGTCCGTGAGTTTTATTTGCCCTTTATGGGGAATATTTGTAAGAAGATATTATTGCTCAATTTATCCCTGAGAAATATTATCTTCTCTATCGAAGATATATAAATAACATTCAAAGGGTAACAAACATGAAAATTATTCAGGGGATATAGCTTCCAACTGAAACTTCATAAAGAAAAGCTTCAGAGCAAAGGCCGAACGATGCAAATGTAACCGTGGATAGTATCAAAGATGCCATTGCGAATAAAGCTCCTAGAAGATGCGATCGCTTTTTCCACGGACCCACCCTTCTCGCCAGCAATGGCTCACACGTAATTCTCGTACTCGTTTGAAAGCGAGCGCCGAGGAATAAAAGGAAAGCCCCCTGCGACCCTTGAAAAAAGGCACGTTCAACATTTCCGCGGATTTCTTTTTGTCGACTTTTTGATACCAGTCTTTTTTCCGCACTTCAGATGCGGAGAGCAACAATCTCCTTCGCTGAGACTCTTGATGGTGTCTCGCGATATATTTGATGAGAAGAGAATCCGTCGGGTGACGCGGCCTAATCGCGGCCTCGCCTATGGACCGCTGCCATTGGCGGGCACATAAGAGTGCGAAAAATGAACGAGTCGTGGACTGAAAACGATAAGCGCGTGGAAACCCACGCGAGTTCGCCCACGGAGAGAGGGGGAAAACACTCGAATATATGTAACCACGCATCCGGGTCGTTTTTCGGGGGCCGCCGCGGCTTATGAAAATGAAGCCCGTCGCGGCGATTACTTTGAAACGCGACTCCTACAAAACGTCGGAAGCGCTGGAGGGCGAGATACGATTTTATAAAAGAGGAAGAAGTCCCTTTCATGCGAGTCCACGTCTTTGTACCGTCTCTTTTGATGGGGCGCGCGTGTTTGAGTAATTAGGTGAATGGTGGAGACAAGCCGCGGCATCTCCGGATGACTTCTTTATTTTGCAGGGGAGCCATCGCGACGTCACATGCCGGCCCACAGTGGAAATTCCTTTTTCTTTTGGAGGACGCCCTCATATGCACCTCCAGATGCTCCTTTGTCGAGGGTGGCTTGACGTTTTCCTCGGCAGAGAAGGATCGCGGAAGGGGCGGAAGATTAATCCGTTCCCTTATCCTCGGAGAGAAGATGATACTGTGGGGGATGCTTTGTTAGTTTTCCGAGGTCGCTTCGCAGAAACGAAGCGATTTCAGCGGAAAGAAAGCGGGAGAAGCGGCATCAGCGGAATCGGCCGTGGGACGGGGAGCTCTTCAAATGGATGGACGTTTTCGAGTGGTTTCTCAAGTGCTTTCGCAGGAATCAATTCTTGAAATCCTGATGAAAATTGTGAAAAGGTACTAAATGTGATTAAAGGGTTTTATCATTATCGCCGCAATCTGATTCGTCAATTATTAGGTAAAACGATGTGATGCAAGGTGCTATATAGATAGATGGACCCATTAGGTCAATCCCGTGTGTGCCTCTCCTCCACCAAAACCCCAGGGTGACAGAAGATATTTGTTCCGCGAATGAATCCTCTCATACTTTTCTTTGCAGGATCAAGTGTCCTCGTAAGGTCATTGAATTATAGCGTGAGGGTTAAGTTTCCTTGATCTATAGTGGTTAAGACCCAGGTTGTTCCGAATCTTGGAGTAAATGATACGCTGTAGTTGAAGCTTATCAGAAACATTTCTTATTATTTCGGGTTAAAACATGAAAGAGTGTGCAAAAAGCAACGAACAAAGACTCAAATGTGTTTAACAACTTAAAAACGTATGTCTAGAGAAGGTGGTGGAATAAAAACTAAAAAATGAAGAAATGACATCTTGTTATACGATTTTATTGTATACATTTCCTTATTACAGAGTATTTTTGCTTGGCATCCCTTTTTATCTCGTATTCTGCCTTCATTTCTTATGCTGTAATAAATACACTCAATACCTGTCCTCAATTACGAATTGAGGATTTTGTAGTATTTTGGGTTTCGGAGTATCGAATATCGGAATTTTGGACCGGGGATGCTCGGGGACCGGCTATGTGAACACTGTCGAATCATTTTGAAAAGTACGGTTCTTATTTCCCGAGGTAAAACAGCTCAAATTATTACCATATCCTACTCTGAGGTATTTATCTGCGTAAATACATTTCTCAACTCCTAGTTAAACGTTTTATAAGGAGTTGCGATAGGTTTAGAGGCGCCAGTATTTTATTAGAAAGATACATATTAGCTGTTCATGTTTATACAGTAGTGCGCTATGAATGCTTGAAAACGATTTTTTCAATGAGTTCTGGTGAACTTTCTTAAGAAATAACTGAAACTTGTGACATTACTACAAAGATCGTTTAAAGTTTACGGCAATTCCTCGACCTTAACTTTTTAATTGAAACTTTTGGATAAATGTTTCCCCAAGTGAATGAGTTGTTATCACTGAAATATTTTTGATAATAATATTAAGAAACTTAAAATCATAATTTTGTGTCATTGTTATTTTAAAGGTTTATGAAATACAAACAATTTTAGAGTAAAACTTGATTCGAAAAGACATCTTTTCTCAAACCTTACACGCATATCGTAAAATTCCGTTTCGCTTCGTTGCAAATCTACGTTGTACCATGGAGGTTGAGGTAATCATTTAGCTGTTACGTTTACACTCTATTTCTGTCCTCTTTCTGCTGTATGACTCCGTTCTTCACAGCGAGTCCTGCTTGCATCATCTACTTTGCCTTGCGTCGCTTGTGACTTTGAAACGAATGAGCCTCCGATGATCTGCTATTCACGCAAAAAATGAAAAATATCCTTTTCATGTAACTCGTAATTTACTCTTAAATGCCTCTATTATTTTAACTTCTGTGATGGTCTCTTACGTTTGTGGCATATGTCAGCAGGATATATTTTCATCATTCTTAAGAATATACTCGCATATCATAAACTCTTATCTCTATCTAGTAAGTATTAATCATCCGACTAAACAACGTACTAACTGTCCGGCATTCGCCAAAAACGGGAGGAAAACCCCTCCAAAAACCTCCCGTGGACAGTACACATTCTATAAAACCAATTAATACATACATACATCTGAAAAGAGGAAGAAAAAAATTAAGAGAAAGATCAATATTAATTAGAATATTTAATAAGCACCTTGGATATAAAACGTATAAAAATGTAGCGATTCTAAAAGAATTCACATTAGATATGAAATTCATATTTGAAGGCCAATTTTAACGAGTGATATTTTTTGGACATTAAATGGCAGTTATGTAAATCAGTCAGTTTCCGTATATTTTTAATTGAATGTGGAAGTAGAACCTTCAGATAATCTCTAGGCCTTTGCTCTACCAGTTATATTAATATATTTACCTCTAGAAGAATGCAAAACCTTATGAGTTTCAACAGTCAAACACAAAATAGTAACATCTCCTCTCACAGGTACATCAGGCACAATTTCTTAGGCGTTTTATTGCGCAAAATTCGCTATAAACATATTAAGCTGTGAAGATGGCATTTATTTTCTTATTTGCACCCGGATCTGAGAGGAGAAGAGCAGCGATGCTGGCCAAGATCTGTCACAACGATTGCCACGAATTATCTTTACCGTTTGAACTCCCACTGGAAACAAATTAATATGAATAGAGTTACCCTTGAGCACTCCGGACGTTATCATACCAGTCTAAAACATGCGGACATCGTCTTTCCTCTTTTCCCTCCCATTTTTCCACCCCCTGACTCGCCCATCCCTCATACGCACGTCCTCTTCGCCCAAAACGAAAAGCCACTCACGTTCCCTTCGCTTGTTATACGAAAAAGTTATCACATCCGCATTTAACCCTTTCCGCGAGCGATAAAAGTGCGGGAACAAAAGGAAGGAGAGACGTTAGGACGAATCAGAGAAACTGTAAAGGTCCGCCAAGTAAGAGAGTGGCGTTGTGGGGGGGTGGAGTGCGATGGGGGGGAAAAGAGGAGGCTTATTGTCGGAGGAGAGCGGCTGTGTACCCGCTTAATGCCTGCGTAGCCGCTTCACGCCTTTCTGGTCTCAACAGCCAGCACAACTTGTTGGCTGTAGTCAAAAGGAGATGCGAGGGTGGGGCCAAGTTAAGGAGGAAATGGGATGGGAGAGAGATAGGATATTACAATAGGATGCGAATGTCGCGATGCGGATTGAACTTTTGAGATAATTTGCCGCTAAATTTCTTCGGGACGCACGAGATATCTTTACGCCTTCTGGAGGAGTTCTCCCGTAGCAGTTTACAGCGATTTCATGGAATTAATTTGAATTGGATTCTGGATTGATAATCTAAATATCTTTAATGGCCTCTGCCTTCATATTCTTAGATTCCTTGATGTCACGCTTTACCTGCTAGTAAATGGGCCTTAAATCTTTGAATTATTCGTCAAACTGACGAATGAGGAAAATTGGAACCAGAAACCTCACAGTGAAAAGATATAGTGTTTTGTTGTCTGCGGCACTATTCAACTAACATCTCGAGCACTTACCTTTCAACTAATAAATTTCCACTAATAAATTTATGGACATTATTATAACAGTTCACATTACTTTCGAGTATCATTATTATCGCAGTGCGTACTACTTAAAATGATATGATATGTATGAAAAATGTACTTTTGCTACTAAATATGAAGGTTTCAAATAAGAATTGTATCGTAAAAATATAAATAATCACGCAGTAAGAGAATGGAGGCCAATGCAGAAGAAAACTTTTTAAATGTACATTTCGAGATCTCTACTGTGAATTCTTGTGCAATAACATCAAAAGTTTGTCCATCGCAAATGTCATTCTCCACGATGATGGGAATTGTTTATGGGAATTGTTTAGCCTGATTTGGCCAGTGGATGAATGTAAACGTATTCTTTCCAGTTTAAGTTATCCGTAATTCTTTCCTCTAAACGTTTGCCAATTTTTAATTTCAAATCATAATAACTCTTAGATAAGTCTTGTCCATCACACAGATAACAACGAATATTGTCGTTTTAATGATGACAATGGTTGGCTACGCCTCTGTTGCCGCCCTTTAGATGCAGCTGCTCGGGTGCCATGCATCCATAGGACGGCACGGCTCTGAGGACATCTATATGTCCTACCGAGAATAAGTTGGACCGTGATACAAGCTACAGGCAAAGTGCTGAGATTGAATTCCTGTGCGTGACAGAAATGACCGGTAGGGAATATTCACAAACGCTTGTGTAAAGTCCGTGGGACATCTGCAGTCGCTAGGAGTACAGTTGGTTACTGGGTATTGAGAGTGTGTGAATCAGAAGACGGTTGAAAGTGGAAACCTGGGTTCATAACTAGAGCGAGGACTGATACGGACAGGGCATACATACCCTAGTGAGTTGCTGGAGGAAGGCAACAGAACTAGAACGAGATTATAGATTATACGATATAGTGAAACAATAGATTGAGTAGATAAAACATTATTATGTCATGTGTGTAAATTTCATTTTTGTAGAATATATAGTTTTTGAGGAAAAAATATGGGGCATAACGTTTTGGCCAACCCTCGTATTCGCTCTTATGGTGGCAATGATTTAATACGAAAATTTAAAAAATATAATTGTGTACCATTACAGTTCTATTCAGCGTACTCTGTAAGACCCTCTTTTTAATTGGTAATTCCTCTTGATTTACGTTTAATTATGCCTTAAATTGTTTTCTGAGTATTAAATGCCTATAAAACGCAATAAGAATTTGGTGGCCGTTTTAATGACTCTTTCAAATTGGGAGGAACGTAGCTACTTGTAAACTATGGTCATATCCTTCCTTGAAGTTATTCTTGCACAAACATTAGGGATATTTTGGTCTTTCTTAATTTATTTCTTATTAAAATATTTGAATATTTTCCTAGCATATAGATTTCCCGTGTCTTAGTTTTATAAATTCTTATGTGCTTACTTGTTTTCTTTAAATAACACATAATACTGCGTTTACATATAATTTTATACTTATCATATCGCATCTGAATGATGATCTTTACAGCCTCTGATCTTTTAAATATTCTCAGTTGAAGTGGTATCTGTTTTTTTAAAATTTAAAAATTACGCTTATCTGAGCTTCTACAAATGTTTCTCTATAAACATCGCTACGTATGTTTCATAATGCTCGCACTATAATCCGATTTAATCTGTTTCCTGCATTATAGGAATCTTTTCAATGTTTATCTTGATCATTTCCTTTTGTCCTACTTGATTAGTAAGTTAGTATATAGAGATACTCCACCGATTGCTTTGAAATATGATATTTTAATGAATAAAATTTCCATGAGTCGTTGCAACATCACATAAATCATCTTCTTCTCCAACGACCCGTTTATCCGAATCGTTGCCGCCATCTCCGGAATCCCTTCCGACCCAAGAATCTATTTCCCCAAAATGCCTTCAACTCTCTTCTCATAGGCCCTCTTTCCTGACGATGAATTGTGACAACTTTGGCAAGAGGCATTTATGCATGTTTACTTAACGATGAAGTGTAACGGTTATTTTGTTTTAAAATATGAGCTATTCGTAAAATTCTCGGGGAGCCATAAAGCTATGGGTCAAAGGCTAGCCAATGATGGCGTTCGAGCATAATACATTCAGTTGATTATTATGCCATTAATTGTATGAAATGAGTCGTTGTCATCCCGAAAACGATACTCCGTGTTAAATTACACGGGTGTTATAGTGAGGGTCGTGAAGGTATCGGAGATGAATAAAGTTTTCCTAAAATTGTTTTCTTTTAATCGCCGCCTTAAAAATGATTTCGTATGATGAAATACTTTTATCGTGACAGTTTGAGAGAAAGAGTATACTGGAGGGAAGTGTTAATCTTTTTAATGGAAAAGCGAAATAATTTTTCCTTTGATTTTCTGCTGTAGTAGTGACGGTTGAAGAAATGAGAGAGAAATAATCTTCCGTAGCCGGGAATCGAACCCAGGTTTCCCACTTTCCGGGCGTATGCTCTGACCTCTAAGCTACCACGAGAGGACGATTCATTTCTTTCAATTTCTTATGCTATGATGTGACACGGTGTGCTACGGAGGATCCATCTAAGATGGCACCACTCCCACGCACACGCGGGACATCGCAGATGCCACCTCGCCTCTTTTCTAATACGTATCAAGCATGTGAACCCTACGTTTAGCATCGCTTTTCTGTAATAGTGACGTAGTAGTGGAATCGTAGTAGCAGTGGTATTTTTAAAAGTGCTTCGACTGCTTTGGTCATTTCGCACGTGGGCCCCCACCGGGAATCGAACCCGGAACCGATTTCGCCGAAGTCGAACGCTTTGCCCACTTGGCTATCGGGGAGCCTAGAGTGGAATCGTCACGATTAAAACTGCAGTATCGTTGCGATGAACATAATAAAGTATATCAATCGATGAAATATCAAGACAACCCTAGGATTTATCTTTTTAAAAAGAGCTTGAGGAAATAAATTGAAATTAAATTTATAACTTGAGAAAAAAAGAAAAATGCGCAAGGTGAGATAAGGATTTCTAATGAAATTAATCACTCAGTTTATAACGGCAAATCGGGAGCCTTTATTGTTTTTATTTTTATGATAATATCTTCACCTGCTATTCCAGATTGATTATTTTTCCCTCGAACTGAATTTGTTGTTATATTTTACGATTTTATTATTTTATTCCTACTATTATATGAGCAATATTCTAAGGAGGTTTTCGTAGTTGTGAAATGTTCCCGCTCTCATATCTTGATGAATGGAATGTCTTTTTTCTTCTTGTACATAAAAGTGTGTTATTTATGTTTGTTCTTTTTTGTCATTCACTTATATGAAAAGTGTCAAAGAAGTATAGTGTAGCATTCGCGTGAACTTTCTAATATTGTAACATTCTAGCTCATTTAGGAGAGCTAGGACAAATTTCCTCACTCCTCATTCTCCCATCTAAACCCATCTACGAAGCTTTTGATAACCGATGGTGGAGAGTATGAGGACTGAAGCAACCTTAAAGTGGAATAAATGTACATGATGATGATCTTAGACAATCATACATTCTTTTCGATTATCAGCTAGTTTTGTGAATTTAATCTCGGTAAAAATATGCTATTATGAATTTCGAATGACTTAATACAACTTTTGAGAATATTATATCAATAATTAATATTATTTTAACGAACATATCTCCTAAATTCCCTGAGGGGCTGGTTCCTTTCATTATTATTAAATTCTTAAATTTTGAAATCAAGTATAAGAGTTGAATCTGAGGCTTTGGAGTTGTCTTCTCTTCAAAGCAATGACGTAAGATGAGAATAGAGTTTTTGTATTTGGGATTCTTCTCTCGATTAAATTCTAATATTCCCGAAAATATTTTCTCAAATTCTTTCTGAGCCCAAAGCAAAGTTAACTACCTTCATATAGTAGGAATCCTTGGTCGAAGCGATGGAGAATGGTTCCATATACCCAACGATATACTTATGTGGAAAACTTGAGGTTTGTGGTTGGATCGGGAAGAAGGGGAAATGTGAGGAAAAGGAATACGAATGTAATATTCCGAGGAACGCACGAGAAATTCGTGGAATATTAGTTCGAAGGTATTCTCCGTCTCCTCCTTATTTATTTTCCGAATAGAAACAGGACGTTTTTGGGGGAAATAAAGAAAAGCTTATGGGAATCCCCGCCTGCGAGTTTTTTTCCGTTTGTGTCTTATCCTTTCCCGCCGTCCCCCATAGATAGAATCTCAAAAACTTTTATAGCCGACATATTTCCTCCGTCCCGTGGCGGGGGTCGAGCGGTCAGTGGCGGCGAGGGGAGACCTGGGGGTGCGGGAATGAAAGGGGGGTTGGCAGTGGATCCGAGAGGGGTGCAGAGGGTGCAGCGAGGGGATTTAGAAATATTCGAGACTTGGATCGTTCGGAATTCAGCGTTTTGAGATATGCGGAGTGAATTTTCGAAAGTAAGAGACGAGCCTCCGGAGTTAGCGTGTGTCTTCCGAGGCTTCTGAGATATTGGGCGCACGGAAGGAGTGGGATACGTGGTTCGGAAGACTCATAAGGCACGGAAAAATGCCACCAAATATCCGTGTGCATTTTTTGCGGATGTTATTGTTTGCAGGAATGCCTTTATCAGGAGAAACTCTTGTAAAAGTACTATTTAGGAGGCGCTTCTCTTTGCTGGAAAGGTATTCTTGTCTCCGCTCACCTGCCCAAAAGAACCCCATTGTAGTCCGGTGCAATCTCGCAGCGATTCGAAATAGCTCCTCAGTCTTTTGTGAGTACTTGGCGCTCAATTGAGAGCGTAAGATATTCTTTCATATCTATATCTGTTTTATTGAGAGCGTAAGATTTAGCGGCGTTCTCTCTTTCATATGTATATCTGTTATTCATTTCCATGCAGTAGAAACTTTGATGTTTGCAGTTAAGTTGGTTGCCTAAAAATTTTATGCGAATGCATTTCAGGTTTGCAAGATCAGCAAAAACTACCTGAATAGAAGAAGATCATACAGAACCAAAATCTAAATCTACATTTGAGTATACATTGTTTCTTGTGCCGATTAGAATTTGCATGGATTGTTAAAAATCGAGCGATTGCATATAATAAGAAATGTATGTTTAGTTTAATGAAAAAAAATCTGGTTCCGTACATTTTCATCGAACTAACTATAAACAAGTTCCACCAATTATCGCCAAATTAATTAATTATTAGTTATTGTGTATTTGAACTCTTTCTTTCATCATTAAAATTTCATTTTATTTTCGAATATCATAATGGAATCACTTTAACTGAATAGATATGCTAGATATAATTCATTCTCGTATAGTACATCTAGTATTATTCGTGAAAGCAATCCATCATTATGAGAGAGGATATTATTTTAAAGTGGTGGAAAAAATTACTTAATAATATCCTGATTGGCATATTACAACGCGTTACATTAAACGAATCGATTATCATATTCTCTAGTACGTAGTTGGTGAATGATATTGCGACATTTTGCAGGTTCATTTAAGAAAATATGTCCTAAGTAATTGAGAATTTGAAGTTTGATCGCAGTTCGGTGGTAATGAATAAATAATCCATGTCAGTGATAGCAACTTAATAAAGGATAACAAAATTTAGTCACGAAATTAATCGACTTCAAAGTACTATAATTCCTGAATGTATAGAAACCAGTGTCTTAGAGTTCCACCAATATATCATAAATATACGCAAAAGCAACGTCATTGTGCGATCTTCAGCATTATATTTCAACTTCGAACGTCGCACGCCTTTATCGGGAAGACAAATAGCTCGAGGAATTCCGAACGAATTTATGATGAATGTTCGAGGGAATGGATGTTATCTGTCTATAAATAATTACTCTTTTGTTGCCGACGTTTGATTTATAGTGGATATTTCGACGTTTAGAGCAGTGGATTTGGACTTTCATTCTATGGACGGCGAAGAGGTAAGGATGGAAAAGGGATATAAGGGAAGAGAAAGCGCGGCTTGAATTTGATCGAAAGGCTATCACTTTGCGGAAATGTGGATGGAATTTCCCTCGAGAATATCACGAAGATTTGCATGTGCGATGACTATGGCCATTGATCATGAAAGTTGTATTCCGCTATAGTCCCATTCACAGTGTCCCTAAATTTAAAATAGAACTAGGTTTTTTAATTTGTATCAATGGTAGAAAACATGCATTGGCACCAGATTTCTATTGCCGATTTGATATCGTTAGACATTATTTCTTGTAAGTTTATAATTAAGAGGTGCTATTCGAAATTAAAAATGTAGACATCGAACCCAATACTATTTTGCAATTCTCCTCTCCTTTTATTGTCATTATTTTTTTGCTTTCATCGTGATTCTTTAAATTGTTTATAAATCTTAAGGATAAACAGGAGAAAAAATTATCAACGTGATCGAGGCTACAACCCATCCCCCACTTTCCGGACAGAATACTCGCATTTGAGTCCTAATCACATAGATATATTTATCTTCTGTTTATCCTTGGGTTTAAGGTGGACCAAAGAGTGAATTGACTAAACAGATTACTGACAGGTTATGGCCCCCACAATCGATATTATTCGATGTATAATCGATATTTTAAGACGCACTCCTAGTCAAGCAAAATGCTTTCTTTGCCCTGATCCTTTTCGAATCTTACCATTTTTTAAAAGAGTTATTCTAAAATGCCAGTACAACTTGCATTAACGCCATCTAATTATTCTTTTAAAGGAATTTAGGCTTGAAATGTTCCATAGTGCCCAATTTCAACAAATTATTTCCTTTAAGGTTGACTATCAAGAATAATCAAGAACACCTCTTCATTAAGATTGACCTGCATTTCATCACGTGGTGCTCTACATTTCTGGCATCTCCATTCTTTAGAAAAGCACATTCTTTCGAACATTAGAGTGAATGACTAGGTTTGTGTATACATGAGGCTTCTGAATCGAGAAATTCTTTAAATATCCATACAACGACACTCGCCCAAGGAAACGGATCCAAGATGGAAAAAAATCCGAGTAATTCTCCCGCGACACGGAATCAGGATTTTGGCATAACGAGCGTCGTCGGATCGAGAGGAAACCGTATAATCCAAGTTATTAAGTTAAGGGATTTATAGCCGCAAAACATTTGTTTTTCTGCATGGGAACGAACGGCGCATTCTGGATACACTAAGTTACCATAACCATCCCCTTCCTTGTCACCTGCCAGCGCAAACTAAGTTGAAACGGATGTCTTTCCCAGATCTGGATGTCACAAACCCGATCCTCTCGCTACCTCCAGCCTCCTCTAATCCCTCCTTCTTTCTCCCTCTCTCCCTCACTTGCCAGTTTCCACTTTTGTTATTTCTCTCTCTCCTCCGATTCGCCCGTTTATCTTCCTCCAATTTCACCTCTTTTCTTCTCCCCCCCCTCATCCTTGCAATATCCACCCCCTTCCTCTCCCCCCGTTTCTCCCATCTCTCGGAGGCACTTTCTGTGCTGTGGTCTACTCGTTGTCCCATGACATTCGCATATTGCATGACTCCCAACTAATTAAATGCTATCATAACGCTTCGACAATTTCCCAAAGTCGCACGGAGCGGAAGTGAGGAAAGGATGGGTTGCCTTCGGAGTTGTCTTGGGAAGGGGAAGTTTGGGAAGGAGGTGGAGAAAGTTCTTCTACAATGCTATGGGAGAGAGAGGAAGTCATGGAGCAATGGAGTGATGCAATGTGTCGCTCCAGAGTGTAGAACGGGAGAAAGAAAAAATATTGTCAGCGGCAAACATCAGTTGGCGCTGTGCGCGATTCCAGAAGCCGTTTCATCGATCGGAGAAACTTATTCTTAAGGAGAGGAAGGGATGCAACTTCGACGATCGAGGTGATGATTCATCTTGTCACCGATATGGGAACTCTTCGATTTCTCTTCATGAGTGGGCTCAGGCACTACATTACCCATCGTCCCGTGCCGACAGCAAGTTATCGAATGTCACTGCTAATTGTGAAATGGAATCTGTATCGCAATGTATATAAGATAGAAAGGAATTTAAATACTTATCGTATATTAGCAATTCCTCCTACGAATCTAGTAATGTTAACTTAGTTAATATATTTCTACTACGAATTTAGAGGTATTCTCATAACCTCTGTGATTGCCAATTGGGGAAATGTTCTTTTCTGGCTCATATTATTTGATAACTTTGATGTTCAAAGTATGAGATTCCTACAGATTTTAGTCTCCCTTATTACCAAGAGAAATTCTTTTTATTTAAGATCAATATTCATAAATATGTAGAAGTTCTTATTCCGGAACTGTATCAGGAGTTGCAAACATTGAAGGGACAATAAGCTTTTCGAACAATGTTCTTCATTTCTATGAGATACTTGATGATTTTCATCGGAATAATAATCTTTTGAAAGATACCAGACTCAGGTTAAACAAACTGTGCTCACTTTTCGTAAAATAAGGGAAATTTAAAATTATTTTATTTCTATATTTTGGTAACAATGTAAGCTATACGTACATTAGCAAAATATCTAATATAGTATTTGATTCTTACATAGAAGAATGAACATTTTGACGAAGAATTTACGGATATAACAAGATACATACAGAATCTAACTATATTCTACTCACATCTTGGCACTATATTCTATTATTATCTTGATATTTAAATGGTAAAATTGTTGGTTGTATTATTGGTTAAATTATTTGTGGAAGAGATCTTTTAATTCTGTTGCGTTCCTGATCTATGAAAAATTTTCAGCTGAATTCTTTTTCTAGTTAAAAATTAAGTTATTCATTATTTCTAATACTCGGGAATTACATACACATATATTGTATTATTCAATGTCATTATTCTAAAACATATAATGTGAACCAGTGTGGATATTTTCTGTAACAAATTACTGAATTCCTCCTTTCCTTTGGATGTAATTTTTATTTTTAAAAAGCTAGTAATATTCGACTATTTGGAAAGTCATAAAAATGCTCCTCCAAGTTATTATGATAATTGACAAGTAAATGAAAAATAGAGGTCGGTATACTCCTTACATTTTACACTATTTTTCAGTAATACCACCCTTAATGGACCTTAACATGTATTGGTCCAACTTATACAGATAACTATGAGTTAAAATTATATCTCCTATATTCAATTTTCTACATTGAAGGTAATTCGAAGTCAAGTTAATAACTATTTTCAATACAAGATATTATAATCCAATCTGCGTTTCAGACATTTTTTGTTTGTTTAATTAGCGAAACTTATCGCATTCAGCAATTAATAATCTAATAAAGATTGAAATTCTGATACGGGTAAAAGCTCTAGCTCAGAAAGGAAGAATGCTCCTGTGTTGTGCGCACAAATTATATGCTGCGCCCTTGATAGCTTATAAAATTGCTTTCATGATGATAAAAGTTTCAATAACAACTATCGGACGCGCTTCCTTTCATCGAAATTGGCAGATTGGGTTGCAATAGCTTTCGAGTATATTGCTCCGTCACTGTATCGATTCCTTTGAACGCTTTTTGATTTGCACAATCTTCGGAGCTCAAGCTAGCAAAGGGACAATATTTGTCGACATATTGAGTGGTGATCTTTTGAAGTGTCCCTTATGAGCCGAAAGGGGCGTGGATGTTCTGACGGGAAATGATCACGTGATGCGTCTAGGCACTATTAAAATTGCCATATTATTGCGTCACCCTTCAGAGGGCGTGCCGGACAGGAATAATCATGCGGAAAAAGTTAGATCCGGAAGAATAAACTTTGAAGGGGAAGATTTCGTCGTGAGAACCTTAATTTTCTTCATCTCTTTGATATCCAATGTAGCACATTTAATAAGCCTACACAAGTGAGAAAAATATACGCCTCGAAAAACGACTCTTGAATTGAGGGAATGGATTCTAATTGAGGAGATGAAAAGTAAATGAGACTGCGATAACGATATTATTCTCTTTTAGCTTTGCGTTGAATTGTTTAATTTTTACCAGAAAAACATTTAAACAGCGAACAATGCAGGTGAAACATTTTCCCCTAGTGAATTTTTATAATTTGATACTTAGAGAAATATTTTGGATTTAAAACAATGTTTGTCTTTTCTTTTCTTTCTCTCTACCTTAAGTACGGAAATTTCTATCATCTAACAACTTGGAATGTTCACACTGTAGTTTATGTCAACATTTTGTGTTATACAACTTACAATTTCCGACTAAACTGAAGATGAATGCTAGAATTACAAGATATTGAGAACTAGTGTAGAGAAAAAAGTGTAAAATAATTCTAAAAGTATTTTATTAACATTTATTTCAATCTCAATACCGTTAGAAGAGAATGTATTGCCAAATTTATAAAACACTTTTGACGTAACGGGTTCCTCAAGTACAAAATGCCTAGGTGCACGCCTTATCGTGTCAAGTTACCTAAACTATTTTCCTTGTGTTATGATATAGACTTTGAATGCGGATAAGATTGCCAAACGACGATTTTGCTGTTTAGCAACGAATATCTTAAATCTATTGCCAAGGTAAGAGATTTATAAATTTTTGCATTGACCAAAATAATCACATGTTTACATTAAAAGATGCAGACGTTTATATATTTAACTATTGTTTCTCTATACAGACATCTGTTACAAGAATGAAATGCACATATTTTTGCCTTATACTTTTATAGTTTGCCATATACTTTTGCCATACACTTAATCGTGCGAAAATTCTAAAACTATAAAAACATCCAGAATGATACTGTGCTATTGATACTATCGTCTTTATTTGAGACATATAGGGAACGCCAAATTTATTTGCCTGTACTCTTTTGTCTTGTTACCCTCCGAAAGCCCTTTAGTGTTTTATTTTGCGTTTTCAATTTTTTTCTCCAGACCCTATTCGACTGTAAAATGTCTCACTCCTACATTGTAATAAATTCAGGTTCAATTTTTATCTATAAGAATATTTTTGTTTGATCCATCTTCTCATGCCCACAATTCATATTTAATAAATCATTTCATCGATATGATAAAAAGTAGTTGAGATAGTTTTATGCAGACTCTTTTAAACAATTAGGTGGGAATGAATTTCACTCATTTGCTAAGAATACCATAGGGAAAAACTTTTCAAGGGTAAAAATTGTAGACATTTCCTTATGTATTTCATTAAAGTAATAATAATGTTACATCTTATTGGTATCTCAATCCTCTCCAAACAACAGTTAACTTCTTATATTATCGTAAAGTGATTGAAAAACAATTTGCGACTAAATTTTAGTTTGAACTACTCATATTCTAAACAAATTGCTTACGTTGCTAAGCAATCAAAAGTGGGCGGGGCGATCGCCTATTCCATATATCCAGGAATAGTGTAAGGCCTGTGTGATTGTTTTAGAACTGCTTGGAAATGCGATTTTATACTGCCAAATGACGTAGGTGAAATTTAACTCTCTCGCTCTAAGGGCTGACTGATAGAATTAGTCCTGATTTTCATAGCCTAACCAGTTACCGTATATATACTTACTAAAAGAAATCCATCCAAAAACAATATCTCTCGCACCGTATCTTGAATTACAACTCGGCCGAATTCCTTGATTCGTGTGCGACTACATCCTAAATGTTGCGGCAATTCAAATCACTCCGCAGATCCAAGAATCTCTGTCTGCGTGTGCGTGCGCGTATAAGGCAGAGAACAAAAGGAAAAGGGGAGAGTATAGATAGGGTAGCGGTAGGAAGTACGGGAACAGAAGCACCGCCGTTGTTTTTCGTCATTTAGTGCGCCATTAAGACTCGTTCATCCTCAATTTCGCAAATCTTCAGTTCGGCGGTCGTGTTAGGGAACCGTTTCCCTTTGAGGGAGCCGTGATCACGCTCGCCGAAGCACGAGCCGCGGAGAGGGAGGCATATAAAGAGTTTGAGAGGGCGGGGGGAAGCAGCGAACAAAGTTAACTCTGAATTATATTGCTAAAATCATTACCATTCCTCGTTCCGACTGCCGATGCTGGGAGGGAATCATTAAGGAGGACTTTGAGAGAGGCCAAAGAAGAGGGAAAAATACTTGTAATGATTATAACTTAGATTCCGACTTGTTTCCTCTCAGCCGTTTACGTTCCCTAATCCTCGCTCTTCAATGAGCACATGGTTGCCGACTCACCCCGAGCGCGCTCCCGCCCGCCCGATTCCCCCCGCATATTTTCCCATCTCTCCCTCTATTTTAATATTTTCCTTTCCATTCTCCACCTCTTTTCCTCGCGTATGCCCACCTTTTCCCAATCCCTCTTCATTCCTCTTCTTATTTTCTGCATTCTCGATCCAGCATCTTTCCTCCAACCATCACCCCATACCTCTTCATACTTACTTCGTCCACGTTTTTATATAGCTCTTCTCTTCTCCATGGGTTATATTTAAAGGGAATTAAAAAAAATCTGAATATCATAACTCAGGTAAAGGTTTTAAAGAAAATCCCAAGAATCCCTTTTCGAAGAATACAGGAAAAGAATGAACATACCACCTGCATTACTAAGAAAATTAAAAGAGCCATAAAAGTGCAAGAAGTAAAGGAATGGAAGTTCTAGCATAAAATTTATTAATAGTAATTTTATTTATTACTGAGAGTAGTCTCAGTAATACATTAAAACATTAAAATACATTAAAACTGAAGTAAGCACTAACATTAAGTATGAAATCAAGCATATTCCTGAAGTTATTCCATAATAATTTTCGTAATTCATAAAATTTCACTTCTCAACAGTATAAATTGCATTTCATAACGGGGAAGATACGAAATAAATAAGAGAAAAGATATATAACTCTAAATTCGTAGTGAGCAATTGCCAACAGTTTTTGACTCGCCTGAAAATTAGTTAAGTAGTAGGATAATAGTAGCTCACACGTAGGACATCTTAGTACGTGAAGAGGGCAAACCCTTATAAATTGTGATAAACTTGGTTTGGTAACCAATAGATTAGCAATGAAACAATTTCTGTCTTATTTAATTTCGTTCATTCTATTGACTATAGTCTCGATTTCCTCTTGAAAATATTTCATCTGTACCTCCAAGCCTTACATTTGTTCTTCTGTCTCTCTCTCATTCCCTCATCTCTTCAAATCTTCGACTCCTCTTTCGGCTCCTGTTTCCATCCTCTTCTCTCTCCCACTCCCTCCCTCTTCGCTGAAGGATCTCTTCGCGTACGCACACACGTCTCTCGTCGTTCATATCGAGG
This sequence comes from Ladona fulva, assembly GCA_000376725.2. Taxonomy (NCBI): domain Eukaryota; kingdom Metazoa; phylum Arthropoda; class Insecta; order Odonata; family Libellulidae; genus Ladona; species Ladona fulva. Next base: position 720,517 of record KZ308205.1, on the reverse strand, counting down.
ATCTTTCGTCTTTGGATAATAAGAGCCCAAATGCACTGGAATTGCGAGATTAGTTGTGGTCGTGAACGAGTGGGAGAAAGGGTTTTGAAAGGGGTGGGTATCGAAGGGTGAAGTCGTCGGGTGGAAAGGCGAATGTGGAGGGCAAAGGGCACGCGTATATACGGGGCTTTGTTTTGGAAAATAATGGAATGGCGGAGCGGAGTATAATGAATAATTAGCTTTTAGAAAAAGGATTTTCGGAGGTGAAAATCATTCGATAAAGTCGCATTAGGGAGCAAATTATGGTTTACACAATCAAGTATTGTTATTCGCTTATCAAACGGGACGTAACATCCTGAAAGCTAGGCTTTCTTCTGCAGAATTTCACGGTTGATTTTACATGTAAAGCCGGCAGAAATTTCACCATGCCCGCGCAGCTATATTTGAGAGCGACTGTCTCATTCTTTGAAACCCAATTTGTTCAGTCATCACTAGAACAGAGACGAATTAATTTAATTTCTGTTTGCTCGGGACCTGATCACAATAGACCACTTTTCTGTAATTTGCTTTAAACCTCAATGTACGAAATGGGCTAACTAAAATCTTTAGATGTGCCTTAAATACCTTAGCCATTGATTACTTTGCATTCTAGGCGCACTGATTGTGTATATGAGTATGATTATGAATATACTTAAATAAATCCTTCCTCAAATCTTCTTTGTAATTTAGATATCTCATTGAAAATGAACCTTAAATCCTTAGCACCTAGGGATAGGTTAAGAAGATTTCGGCTTCAAATAGAGAAGTTCAACGAATCATTTTACATTCATTTCACATACAAATGAAAATATTTTAGAATTAACTGAGTCAATTAGAAATATAGTACGATCTTAAAAAGAATGTATAAGGTCATACAATTTAAGAATCCTTAAGATTTCCGAAGTCCATGAAATTCAAAAAGGAAATAAGATGTTTATCATGCTTTAGAAACAGCCCCACTCTTTGTGGAATTTTCAAATGAGATTTAATTGGGGAAACTTCCGAATTACTCCCAAAACTACACTTATGCGAGTTTTTGGTAATGAATGAAAATCACGGTTGAAATTACTGCAATTACATTTCAATTTATATATTAACTTAGGTTATTCAGTAAATGAGGAAATAGTTGAAGCAATTGCGGCTCTAGATTCTATGTATTTCTTTTGAGGAAAACACGTACTGTTTTGTAGAGTAAATACTAACTTTTAAAGTAAAATTTCGGTGTAAATCTTTCAATTGTATTTTTTTCGATGGTATTTATTTCATGTGTTTATTTTGTATATGAATCTTTGTGTGCATTTTAAATTCAAGTTATAGCGTGGCTTCTAAAGGCCCATTGATATTTTAGTGCGTTGGAAGCAATAGCTGACTATGGAGCATCTCTTTAAAATGAATTTGATTAAGGCAAAATTATAACATCAAACCATTTATTCAAAGAGTGATTAGTACACCCATATTTAAAAATATATGTATGGCATCAAATAATTAGTACTACTTGCTTCTTAATGCATGGTTCTAGAACCGTCTTTCTAAACGCACGACTTACTTTTTAAAGTTATACCAAAGATTTTCAGTTTGTCGAAGCCCACAAAATAAGGTGATAGATTATTCCCTGATGATATATAGGCTTTCAGATGAACATCTAAGCCTTGAAACGTATAATCCATAAACACGCATCCGAGGATGAGTGCCATCAAAACATATTTCAAGGAATTCCGAGCATTTTTCATGTTTCCTTAAGAACTCTCCCAAGGACACGTTTCATGTTTCAAAAGGGAACGAATCATGTGGCGTATTTTATAAAAATAATGGCTGCGATAAGGAGTATGCGACGGAGAGGTTCTTAAGGAGGCGAATACAAAAGAGCACTCGATTCCGTTTCCCCGCGAATGGGAATGAGGGATAGATTCAAATGAGAGTGTTAAGTCTTCGCGCGGGGCTGAGAAATGATCGCGTCATCGGAGGAATTTACTCCAAGTGATGGGAGGGAGGAAGAGGTGGTTATGTGGAGGGGGGATCTTAATGGACAGGGATTCGGCACTAAAAAGACACGGCTCTCGGAGATGTAGTACCAGGAATTCAAAAACAATTGGTTTTTCAACATTGAGACGTAGACGCGTCTAAAAGAAGACCGCAAATATGCCGAAGCAGTTCATCGATATTGATATATCGCCACTATATAGTATATCACTATTTTATAAAGTGTTTGTACCGCATGTCACCATTTTTGATCGTCAATATTAAACTTGCGATTTATAAAGTAGCGATACTCCATTAATAACAGAGGTAACGACATACTGTAGAATATCCCATGGCCGACGAAATTCAAGCATGTTCTCATTAATACGTATGAATGGATTGTGTGGTTTCTGTTTTCAATTTTGAGCGTAAAGTTAAAATAAAGAAGCATCATTCATCAAATCAATCAATGTAAAACTCGAGGTGCTTAAGTATCTTCAAAGAACTGAAAACTCATTGGTGCCTCAAAAATTTCAAAACAGCCACATCGAACAGAAATATAAACAAGCAAATGGATGATCATAAACTATATGTCTAACATATGCCTTATGAAATAATATCGAGACGACTATACCTGAGATTCAGTGAATTTGGTAGTAGCGCCTCCTCAAGGTTGCATTCATAATACTCAAATTTTCATGTTTCCATATCTTAATATGGTCTAACTACAGTGAAAATAGTTGACGAGCAAATCCTAGTGCTTTAGGTTCATGATGAAACATGAGATACAATATTTTCTTGTAGGTCTTTCGTTATATCTAAATCTCGTGTACTTATACCATAATCATTATCTTTAGTGATTATAGGTAGAAAAATTATCACTTTGTTTTAACAAACAAAAATATCGTATTTAAGCTGCACACAAGAAACAAACTTACTCATTTCTGTTACAAATTTCACGTTTCTAACTTAAATGCTTATATTGCTTAAGTGTATTATAATTTCCTTTAGAATGTAATTTTGATATCAGTCTAGTTTCTTTTGATTTTTTAATGTTTTGATACTAACGTAAAATGTTATGTATTCTTTGAAATCAATCACTCTTTTTCTCTACTTTTTCTCCGTAAGTAGATCTCGAGGTTGATAATAAAGAAACTTAATAGAAAATCGAGAGCTTGCCTGATTTTGAACGTGTTTAATTTTATATATTATTATAAAGAGTATCAAATTTGACTATTGGCTAGGCAACTACACGAACCTTTCTTAACATATCAAATTATCAATCAAATTAATTTCAGACAAAAGCTGTAAAAGAAAACATCATCAAATCCTAAATCTACATGCTTACATCGTCATAATTCGATAGCCTTTGTAAATGGTATGATTCGTAGAATGAAACCAAGTGGAGATGATTCTCATTCAGTGGTGTGCCCAATATTTATTCGTTTCCGTTTGGAAAGAAGTCTCGAGAGACGAAGTGACTTCATTAACTCACCCTCGTGCAATGAGACGACTCAAAAATGGCGACGAGGATTGATTCTTGCCATCAAGGATAAATTAGACGATGTGCGCGTGAAGTGGTTTCGATGTCACTGAAACCAAATCTTAAACCTATGAAAGAACTCTTCTTTCCCTTCACGGATCGTACTCTTTTGATCGCGTCGAAACCCGAGGCGAAGGGTTTTTAAGGGACAAAGTGGCAAAGGCACTGAACGCACGAAATATGCGTCCATGAGATGGAAGTGATAGAAACTAATTGGGGGAGCGGAGTGTGAGCGTCTTCTTGGAACAAATGGTAGAGGGGAGGATGTCCACCGGCCATGAGAGCGGCCCGTGGCGAGGTACACGCCTATCGACGCCGGCCTCAGTGTCTTCTCTACGATTGGCATTTGTCACCTGCCAACGAGACACTCTCGCCAACGCCCAACAGATGGCGCTTCAAAAAGCTTGATCTTCACAATTATTCAGCGAGGACGATGTTTTTCTAAAGGGCCTTTTCTTGCTTTTTTCTTTGATTTCCGGACCGAAATGTCTCGCCCGATGTGGAATGACTGAAAATTGAGTTTAATCCTTAGAATGACCGGGTGGACCCACGGGTAACGTGTATTTCTGGATTTCCGTATTCAAATGACTTCATAGCTTGCACATTGGAAACGATAGAGGCTCGATTATCCGAGTCCCGGTTAACCGATGCTCCTTATTATCCGAGTTACATATGTGTGTGCTTTGCTTTTTCCACTTAAACATAATGTACCGGCACGCCGCTTACATTACTTTTGCTGTAACTCCACCATGCCATTACAAGTAGAATCTCGATCATCCGAGTCCCGATTAACATATTACATATTTGTATGCTTTGCCTTGTTCTCTTACATATATTCCGGCTCGCCGGTTAAATTACTGTTCTGTAACTGCACCATGAAAGTTCAGCATAGACAAGCTAAGATCGGCATAGTGATCTTTAGATAATTTGAGAAAAGAAACGAAAACTGCATCTGTAAAATGGACGCATATATTATGAAGGAAATGAAAACAATCTTATCTCTGAAAGTTTTTCCACCGAAGTCATTTTATAATTGTAAATGCATGTCGTAATACGGCAACAAACGAAAATAGTGTGTTTAATTCAATATGTGTGTACATATGCAAGCCGACCTTTCCGTATAATCCGAGTTTTCGATTATATGAGGTTATCCTGGTCCACATTAACTCGGATAATCGAGGATTTACTTACCTAAAATTTTCATCCCTCCTTTTTTAAATATATCGCAAGCTTCGCGAAAATACTCGTCATACATTAATAGTACATGTATATTGCATGAATACAACCAATTATGAAGGCATAATTTAATTTCTCGAGAAGGTAATGGTCCTTTCATACAATCAGATAGAGTTCATTTACAGTCGTACTTCTTAGTGGTCGTACTTTTCAGTCGCAGCAGGAATGTCATAAAATGATATTGGGCACCCAGTTATCCTGATAGTCCTTGACCAATGGTGAAAAAATTAAAATTCAGTTTGGGGTTGTGTTATCGTCTTAATAAATATTTTACGACTAAGATATCCAAAATATCCGCTAACACGGTTCTTGCATCCACAATTTCTTGATGTTTATAAAAGGATTTCCTTAAAAGCTCAGGGTGCATTGAAGCTTTAGAAGGTACTTCGCCTCTAGCGAGATATTTTATTATCAGTTTCAGTATTACTATTAAAGTGCATACCCTGAGGATATAGAGTAGATTGACCTTTTCTCAATAAGAAATATAAAGTGGAATAAAAAGGGTGGTAAATGATATGAATACTGCATCTTTTTATGAACATTTGGTAAATTTTCCCCCTAAATGATTCTTTTTCTAAAAAGTTAGAAATTAATCTTTACAGATGACAGCTTTATTTACTTTCTTGCAGAGTTAAATTACTCAATGGCAATTTCAATGAATTAATGGGACTAATAAAACACAATCAATCGGAATCTATTGAAATTATATCCCGAAAAGGAAGTATAAAAATATGGGTCTATAGAAACAAGGAAATCTTACGAACGTTTCTAATTGTAAAAATTAAATCAATATAACCATTCCTCAACATTTCCGAGAAGGTAGCATTCTACTAATATAACATGTTTTAGAAACTTTGTATGTTTCTACTAGCGGTGGGTAGTATTTAATGGGGAAAGGGTAATATTTTTATGCAATTAAAAAGTTTCGACGGATAGTACCAAATGTAATACGTCGAACATAGAAGTCTCCAGCCCAATATTGTTCATGTTCGTCTGTGTGTTCCTGAACAGATTAAAGATATGGCCTCAAAATAACATAGACCTTTTGTGGCATATATCACATTATTCATAATAAAATCCACCATTTAAAAGCCTTTGCGTACCATTAGTACTATTCACTTGAGTGTTATCATTCGTCTTCCCTTCATGATTTTTTTACTTTCTCCTCTCCGTGGGGAAGGTGTAATAAAAATTTAACCTTCAGGGGACAGCATTTGCTCCCAAGGACCTTGAGGGAACTAGAGAAGAGATTTAGCAGTATTTTTTAAATTAATAATTGATCTAACATCTTGAGGAAATTTTGAAATACCATGATGTTAAAATTGAGTATAGCGCTTTACCAGAAGAGGCTTGTATGAAATATTTTTTAGCGAAGTGTTCTGGGCCGGGAAAAGCCGAAGGAGTAAGCGTAAGTGGCGGATTCATATTCATTCAATCAATCAAAAGGCTGCAATATGGAATCTATTCCACGATGGCCACCGTAAACATAATTAAACGTCATTCCTAGATCATAATGAACCAAATAACACGATAGACACCCCAAAACAACTACAATACATACCCCAGAATAACACAATATATACAATACAAATACAATTCTGAATTCATAGAGGCAACTTCTGTGAGGGGGAGATATATTCTGCCTGGTATTCACCAAAGTGTACGTTATAGTATGTACATATACTAAGCCTATTCAAGTATTCGAACGTGACTGGGACTCAAATCTAGATCTGTCGAATTTCTTGTGTATGCTCTGAATCAACTAGCTTTCTAAATCCCTTTCTAAGTAGAAGTAGTAATGCTAATTGTGCTTCGACAGCTGAGATCATTTCGCAAGTAGGCTTCCACCGGAATTCGTACCCTGGACCGCTTTCACTAAATTCGAACGTGTTGTCCACTTGGCTATCCGGGAGTCCTTTCTTGTTGTTATCCTTGTTAGTTTACAAGGACTGTTACGATGGTGGGTGAAGCTAAGCCATGCCACCAGTCGCTACAAAATTCGCTGGTGTACAAAGTCTTCCTCGAAACGAAATGAGACTGCCTTGCGTTATAGATGAGTAAGTTAAGAGCAGCCGTTCGAATGAGAAAAATTCAGGTTCGAATCTCAGTCACGAGAACTGTTTACATACCTTATATAACTGTGAAATGAATGGAGCTTTGTAAACACATTAATTTATAAAATACCTTCAAGGAAAAACTAACTTCTGGGACGTACAGAATTGGTGAAGGGGCCGCATATGGCCCGCATATGGCCCGCGGACTTCCGATAGCACACTTCTGCTCCAGAAAATAAATCGTTCACGCTTGAAGTACCTTGCTGCATCGTATCTACTCATAAAAAGGCTTTCATACAGCTATTAAGCAGTCAAATGCATGAAAAGTGACGCGAGGTGATAAAGGAAAGAGACAAAACTTTGCACTAAAACTAACACACCTAGCACAACCGAGAAGCGTTCCACATTACTGGACATTTCTCCCCTCCAATCTGATCTATGTCTCGCGCTTTGGACACGCGAGTTCCTGAAAATCAAAAGAGTTACAGCGCTAAGCAATTATCATCTTTTTAAGGTTCTTTACCGAGCGCCTGTTTCCTGCAGATTTGTTTGGCATAAAGCATAAGCAGTTTGTGTATACTTTGCGAGCGTCGGCGATCGGACATTAGCATAAAAGGGAACCATTTAACTGCTCGACGCTGAAACTATGCTCAAGATTATGCGAATCCATTCATTGCGCGGGTAGGGGATGTGTCTTATCTCGAGAATGCAAAAACACACCGATCGCGCAATACAAATGTGTTCGCCAAACGAACCACTCGACGGAAAAAAGAACGTCGCTATTTCACGTCCTCTTCCTTTTTTCGTTTGCCTTCTCCGCCTCTCCCTCTGTCACTATAACCTCACACTTGCGCGCGCACTAAAATCACAAAACACGCAAAAGGCCGCTGCGAAAGAGCTCAGAGGGATCTCTCGTCAGCCGCGGAAACAAATGCGAATCGTTGGGGTTTCAGGTCACGTACGGCAGGTTGAAATGGAAGAGAGAGAAGAGGGGGAGAGAAAAATAGAGGAGAAAGAATGGGAGAATGGAACGAAGGAGAGGAAGTAGGAAATGGAGAACTGACAGGTGACAATCTTCCCGAAAGAAAGGATGCTCGCGCTAATATAGGGAAGAGGTTGCGCTCTTAAGTGAATGTAAACGCTTTGTCGATAGTCACCCAAGTAGCGATTGGTTTGCGGCGAGTCGCTTTCAGGGGCGCTGAGGGGATTTACCAATGGGTCTATCTCAATATAATTTAGAAGACTTGAAATTGCTTACAACTCGTGGGCAGACGAACTTTGGCCAGATATGGCGAATGTATAACAAAACCAATCTAAAGCTATATTTTGATAGCGTACCCATTTTCAGTTATATGGTATTACAATTTTGAAACTCGGGGTTAAATAGAAAATACCTATGAAATTCCAATTTATTAATGCAATCTGTTCTTGAGAAGGGAAAGCTCCCTGTGGGTACCATTTTCTACGCCTCTGACTGCTCGTATCGCTCGCTGAGATGAAACGGTTTGATGTATATTCGGATAGGAAAGATTCAACGCGTTCCATTTGGCGAAAAAAGATCATGTCAAAGCTCCCCTTAATGAAATATATTGCAGAATGTATAATGATTCGATGCAAAAAAAGATGGGATTAATAGTTAATGAAACGGATTCTAGAAAAGAGAAGAAGACTATAAAAGGAGTTTTTTCAGAGAAGTCTGGAAAATGCAATCCAGTCACAATTCGGAAATAATGGGAAAATTCTGCATTATATTGATGTCAATACATTGAAACTATTAGCATGACCATTTTTATGTGAAAATTTCCAAAGATTTGGGAGAAAAGAGGAAAAAATCATCTTAAAATAAACAAACGCTCGACGAAAACAATGTCAAAAGACGTTCCCTCTAGAGCCTAAGAACTATTTGGAGCTATTAAATGTACTTGCGGAAAGCTAATCTCTAAAATTTAATCAGAAATTTAATTTGATTATTTATTAACTTAATTATTTGATTTATTTGATTTATTTTAACCTCGCGAGCAAGTAATTCACACTCGCAAAAGTTTTAGTACCCTACATATCGGAAGAAGGATTATTTACAGTTATCTGTTATTTAAAATCGTACATTTTTCTTCTTCATTTCATTGTATTATACAATATAATCATTGTTCATTGTCAAATGCATTGAACGGAGAAAATCTGCCGAAAAATTAATCCAACTATTCATGCTGAAGTGCTTCCTAATTTCTCACCTAAGCACTCAATGGTAATTTTATTTTCTTCAAATATATATCGTTGATCGCGGTCGTTTCTGTTACCTTATCTGGACCTATAGAATATTTTCCACTTATCTTTTGGCATAAGAGAGAGATAACTGAATTTTGTCAATCCCATTTACTCGTTATTGAATGCTATATTGAATTTGTTACTCCTACGATTATTGTGACATTTATAGTACTTTGCTTACGGCATTCTGAGTGCGGAAAGTAAGAAATGCCTACATCACTCCTCAAACTACCACCTTCTCCTCTATTAAATTTCATTTCCTCTCAAAAGCTTCTGGTAGCTAATGGTGGAGGGATTGAGTCTTGAACCGGCCTGCAGGATGAATACATTACAGGCAGATCGCCATCATTTGCCTCCGTCTCCTTTATCGGCAATCATTTGATGGAATTGGCGGGCGTATCGAAGAGAGCGATAATTTCGATAATATCGAGACCACCTGTTCCATTCCCTTTTTTATTCCCCTTTTTTTTCTAGTGATAAATTCCGCCTCCTTTTCCCCCCAATCGACCCCACTTAACACTTCCATCACTCGAACCTATCTTTCGGCAGACGCGAGACCTGAATCCCAAATGAGCAGGAATACCTTTTCTTGGCGCGTGCGATCCATTAAGACGATCCATTCTCTCCCCGCCTTTTTTATACCCCTCTTGTCTTTTTCTTGAGCCTCATTTGCTGCCTCAATTACCGAGGGACTTTCCTTTCGGGAGTCGAATTATTTCTTTATCGACGCCTCGCACCCTTGCGATAAGATCGAACGCTTTGTAATTTACGCACGTTTTTATAGAGGCTGAGATTTAATTTTGCTTCTTTCGGGAATAGGGAGACTTGCAGAAGTGCGTGGTCCAACGTATAGGATGTGGTCCAAACGGCTTTGATCTTTGCTCATAAACGTGGGAACGAAAGAGGATTGGAGATTAGAAATTTTGTACTTGTATACACGGATAGAATGTATAGATTACAGAGTTGTCCCTGTAACAACTCATTCACTAGAGGCAGAGTGTATTTAGATAAATCGTAATATACTGCAATTTGTAAAAAAATCGTAGAATACATGTTTGCAATCGTTTACAACGCAAGAACTTACTAAAAATATAAAATATTACCAATTCCCAATGAATGATCCCAATATAGACAAAAAATATCATAAAATTATTTTGCACGAATCAGGCTCGAATTTAGTAAATTGTAGATAAAAAGTGTTTTACAATCAAGTGAATAAGTTTTAAAAGTCTTAAATTAAGGAAAAGAAATAATATGTTATAGTGAACATAATGGTATAAGTTACTATATGGTACCAACTAGGAATAAATGGAATATCATGATGTGAATGAACTATTATTAATTTAGGGAGGCCCTGCAAACACAGACACAATAAAAAAACATCTGAAACACATTTCAACATTTACGGTGAACATTTGATTTAATAAAATTGAAATAACCTTAAGACTAACTTTGAGTTGCTACGCAATCAAGATGAATTTTATCGTGGAAAAATTACTGTTTTCAGGAAAATTTCCAGGAAAACAAAGGAAGAGAATTTGAGATTTTTTGTAAAGTTAATAGTAGACGATGAGCATCTGAGCATCTTCATTGCATGGAGAAGTCCTCATAAACCATTATCTATTCTATTCTATTATTATCTAGTCTATTATTATCGTTCCTAAAAGTTTCTTATTAGTACATAATACATAATCAGTAGGGAGGATTTCTCTTACTAATCGACTCATTTTATGTTTCATGCTCTCCAGGATTCCATGTGAAACTATCGATCTACGTACACACATCACAGGAAGTAGGTAATCTTATAAATGGCTAATTAAACAGAGAGATAATATTTTCCATTTTATTCTTCCTTTACCAAATCCCAAGGCTCAAAAATCATGTAATATATACGCTATTGTTAGTTGAAAGTTTAAAAGAAAGATAGGAGAAAGTAAAGGCCGCATTACACGCCGGTAAATGTTGCTGTCCCAAATACCACACATTTATTTACAAACAAAATTCTATGATTTCCTATGTTCAATTTGAAATCTCACGACGGATGTGAGCAACGATAACTCTTACTGAATCGAAAGCAAAGAGATGATATTTATTTATCGGACTGACCGCGTGATATTTCCTTTCTTTTCCGTAAGTGGGGTGGTCCATTGACAGAGGCTAACTCTCCGCCTTTTCATTCGATTCCCCGGCAATCAGTGGCCTCAATTACCGTCAAGTGTTCGCCTCCTCCTCCCGCTAAGTTCCGCCATCCGCACCTTATTACCTCAGTTTTAGTTTCATCTTTGAATTCCGCATTCTCGGACACCTTGGAAATATTTGCGACCACCAAACGATCCCTTTATTTGTTGGGCTGGAGAGCAATTGAATTGGCTTCTTGAGACGGGAGTCTTCGTCTTGGCCATTCAGATACCGCTAATCTGACTAAAATTATATTATTATTATTAAGCGTTGTCAGGTCTTTTTACGGATTATCTTTCTGAAAATTCCCATAAAATTTATCTATCGCAAAATAAATCAAAACTAAAATTTTCGTGTATTTAATTTACATCCGAGCCCGTGTATGTTTGTTTCATCACAAATATCATCAATCGGAGAAAATACACCGAAAGTTTTTGATTATAATGGAGTACAAAAGTTGCAAGTAGATTAAAACCAGGTGGAAATATTTTCACACTAATTGCTACCTCACTATAAACCGATTTGAAATTACGACACATTATATTGAACATTATAACATATCAAAATATTTCAATTGCTCGTACAATTAGCCACTATTACTATACGCTATCAGCTACTGTATATTACCATTTATTAAAACAGTATTAACGTAATTGATATTGCAATAACAAAAATTAATTCCATATCTTTCATATATCATTTTATGAAGTTACGGTCAAGTGGAAATTACCAGCAATAAATATGACACATAGTGCTATACTCAGCAAAAACTAATGAGAAATCTTTCTTCATATAACTTCACAAGAAAAGAACTTATGTATGATAACATTACCTATAGAATTTACACTGCTTTACTTGGTTAAAGAATGGTTATGTATAATACTTTTAATCCTATATCTATAGTTTCTATGGGGGAAATGACAAAAAATTACCCAATTAATTATATTTGGCTTCCACTGTAATGAATGCATCATTTTAAAGGTGCGCAAAAAATATTCTTACCAGAGTTGCTCTTAAACGCTGTTCGATCATTAAAAATTACATAAGCATTTTTAGGGGAAGAAGAAATTAACTAGGAGAACGATTCCTCAGATCCTCACACTTATATGTATACTACTACAAATCCAGTTCAATTTTGATGCGATCAGCATATTTAAGGTATTTTCATTTCAATTACTCTTTTGTAACACTTCTTTTATGTACCGGAATTGAACATGTTATTAGTTCGGTTTGTCTGATTCTTATTTCATTTCGAAAAGGCACGTATTAACGTGAAATATCGTTAAAGATACAAACTTATTTAATTTTAGTAATCTACCGCTGAAATGTAATCCTTTGGTTCTATCGCTGTTTGCCCGGAGATTTCTCAGAGATGAAAATATTCTGCGTGATAAAATTCCGAAACCAAGGCTGATGGAGCTTTTCCAGAAGCAAACAAGAGCAAATATTTATCCTTCGAGGATCCCTTATCGGCCGATGGTTTAACAACTCTCAATACACGCGGTTTTCTTCGAAGGCGTTCCCTTCCCACAACCCATAACTAATCACGCCCTCGCCTCCCTCTCATTATACAGTGGCTTTGTTTGCGGAAGGCTTTCCACTTAGCCTAATCTTCTGCCCTCTGGGGTTAAAAAAGGTAAAGCAAGACTTGAGACGGTAAAGCAAGAGAGGGAAATAAGGAGAGAAGATCTTCGGGGAATTTTGTAAGGAGTTTGGAGAGAATCGAGAATGGACGGAGATGCATGGTTGCCGCGGGCGCTAGGAAGAGATGTTACACAGCTTACATTTTCCCATATGCCTGTTTTCAGGGCAAAGTACGGAAAGTGATGAAATTGCCATAGCACACGCACTGAAGCAACTGGGCCATGTATCGAATGGCGTTCGAAAACGTAAATAACCAGGTAATTGAAATCGCTATTGTAGTCGAGGAGAAAACGTGGCGGAATTTCCCGGTACAGTCCCGTTTTCTCACCTGTCTTCCCTTATTTATCGTGAAAGAAAAACAATCGGATTGAAAAGTAGCACTAAGTTTGATTTTTGTTGATATTTTCCTGCAAAATACAGGAAACTAAAACATTCGGCAATAGCAGTTGCTGAAATAGTTCAAGTTAATTGAAAAAGTGATATTATAAGTTGTAAATTATATCAGGAAATTTTTTTTGGTACATCAGAATATTTATATTTTTGTTGCCCATTACGAACGCTATGTATAAGTAGTGGTGAAAACGTAGCTCCTTCCTTGAAACTATTTATAATTAAAATGCTGTAAGCTAATAAAATCGGGTGAAAAACTTGTCCTGTTTGTGGTTTTATGTTTACTGTACTTTGTTGTTCTCAAGAATGAAGCTCCACAAAAGTGTCCTATATCTATATAAAGGAAAAGGCTTCAATTTACTTTCTCTTTTCCTAAAACCATTGCTACAGCGAAGTAAGTCATTATTGAAATAAATTTCTAAGACAGTAACAAAATCTAGGGGAAAAAAACTAGGTACACCAAGCTTCCCAATCTTTATTGCATATTACTTCTCACACAAACTTTCGCAGAGTTGCAACCATTCTTCAATTGCATAAGTACTTAATGTGCCGCCTACATTAAAAAAATATTCTAAATATACACATTTGTTTATTATTTAGCATTTGTTTAAGTACAAAAGGAAGCATATTAAACTGGACTAGAAAGAAAAAATAATAACAACTCATTTATCGAAATATCAATTAACAGTAATAACATTTAAATGGGTAAAATTCCGTATGGAATGAATTTAGCAAACGAGGTGAAAGAGATTCAACTAAACCGTTGAGGGAATTAGGAAGCAGGAATAGAAAGGAAAACTTGGTTGGGAAAGATACATAAAGAGTCATACGCTGTTGGGAACACATCTTAGAAGGAAGGGTTACTTGGAATAAGAGCGAATGAGGTGTTGATGTCGGATAGATTTTTACCTCTTTGCTAATCATTCTGGTGAAGTTGGGATGCGTGGGGAGAAACGCTTAAAATTCAAAGGCGATTTCGCATTATGATTCTCAGGTAGAGGCCATTCCCCGGCGGCCGAGATAAGAAGTCGCCCGTCCGAACTTTGGCGTTTAGGAAAAGAAGTTGTGGGAACGAAGGTGAGCAGAATAGATGGCCCCACTATTTTGAGGGGTAATGCGTGAGAGTTTCCTCACATGGAAAGTTGCGACAGCATTTAGAGTAAACGTATGCGTTCCTTCACGCGGATGAGCGAGCTAAGGGGCGCGAGCGTTATGAAGATGGTCTTTATGAAGAGGCCGAACGGTGAAGGGCCGAGGAAGATAGTGCTAACTGTATTGCGTGTTGGTGAAGGAAAGATTATGTAGGTCATCCCTATGGTTCTGATCCATCGCTCATATTCGCAGTATCCCATGAAGCGCGAGATCCAACGTCGTCATCCAAGACTTTGGAAGGAATGGAACTTTGCATTTAATGCGAAATAACTTTGCGAGTATAATTAGTACTGATCTTTCTCAGTATATTTAGATAACATTATAATTGCCATTGGATGTTAATAATGTGATTTCATATGATAATTTGATCGCCTTTGGTTGTAATCGAGGGAATGCTGAAATTATTCTATCAAATAGTTCCTCATTTAAGTTGGAATTCGTCTTTCTACTCGAAGTTCTTGAGGTAATTTTTCATTGCAATTTTTGCATTTAGCGAAATCTTAGAATTTATTACCAATCAAACACATTTTCACATCTGGTAAAATTATTATTATACCGACAACTTTAGTAATAGACTAACTTTTTTCATGAAAAATTAAATAATAATTATCTCAAAATCAACTAACCTAATTTTTTGCATAACATTTTTATTAGATTCAAACAAAGAATCGATATTGTGTAAGCATGGTTACCAAATATATGTTTTGTTCAGCTCGTTAAACGATTTATTTTATCTATATTGTATTTAAATTTAAGAAGTATAACATTAATGTTAGGGGAATGCAGGAATGTAAGAATTAGTAATTTAATCGAAAATGTCTCTCCTTATAATGGGGAAAATTTAGATTTCCCATTTTGAAGTAATAGTCATTCTCCTCGAAAGGTACCTAAAGGGCTTATATTAAAAAATCATGATTCATTAACACAGCGTGAAATCTTAGGTGACAAACGATAAGAATAAATTACGATAATTGGGTCGGAGCTCACACCTTCGGTGGATACATCCCTTTACAGAAACTAATCTGCTTTGAATCGGAAGTCCTCTTAAGCTTAGACATGTCCGTGGTGATTCCATTGGGGATGGAGGAAGAAGGGGTAAGGAAAGGCCCTTTTGCGGAGGGCAAACAATAGAGGGTAGAGCGTGCGTAATCGCCCGTGGTCTCCTTAAGAGCGATTCCTTCTCTTAAGGATTGGTGGAGAGCAAACAAAGGGATCTTTGCTCCCTCTCTGCGCTCTACGTCGCACAATATATCCGACACCAGTCGATTCTCCCCTTAAGCACTCCTTCCTCATGCTCCATGAAATCGATCCTCTAAAACGAAGAAAAAGAAAATGTACTTATTCCAAAAGTTTGATATGCGCACGATCGGCTTCAGAAAATAACTGCCATGAACAGGTGTTTTAGAAATTATAGTTGTAGCAGTGTTATACGGAAGAGAAAGCTATGTGTGAAACAGGACTAGAAAGGTGCAGAGGAATGATCGATAAGTAAACACTGACATTTGTGAACGGTAATCTAGAAAACTATTCTAAATTTAATATTGTAGTAAATGAAAAATTATCTGTTAGGATAGATAAACTAATATATTAGTATAATTATTTTCATTGGCCTGTGACAAATAACTACTCAAAACTAGTCGCCATAGCAAACTTGACTGTGGAAAGTCTGAGCTCATCTTATATACCAGCAAATCTTTACTCAACTGAATTCTGAAGTTTGGATTTTTCTCCCAAAGAAAAAGTGTTGGGGAAGAATGAGAAATCAAATTAACCACTATTTGGTATCCTTTCATTTTACGTGAAAGATTTTCGTAAGATCTTGCCTATATTTGTAGTTATCATAATTAACGGATTATTCTACTGATATGTAAATTTTAGAAAAAATCTTCGAATAATTCATTTAATAACACTTTCTCATGAATACATGTTAACTAATTTAACAGAGAGAAGGTGATTACAAGTGCACTTTTGCCTTGAATTATCATCTTGAGAATGCTATTCTTTTTTTTTTTCGTTAGATAGTGTTATAAGGAGAGGGGAAAACATGTAAATAATGGATTGATCGAACGAACGGACTTCAACGGAAGATAGCGTTACCAAAAACATCTTCGACTAAAAAATGGGAAATGAAGTTAGAGAATTTAAAAATGGAAGAAAGCGATTGAGAACTAATGTCGGCCGAAATAATGTAAAAAGAGTAAAGAGTTATGTCAAAATCTCACCTGCTAATTAACCTCATTCAAGTTAAATTTGAGATTTTGAGGATAGAGAAGAAAATATTGTTAAAAGTTTTATATAAACTAGGAGAGATGCGGAGAAAAGAAAACGATATAATTCAATAAACGAAAGATGAATGAATAACGGGAATTTTTGCGGTACATGTTGAATTAATTGAAGAATTTTATGAATGAAGTTAGAGATAAAAATATGCATTGTTTGACAAATTTGGTGGTCGCAAGCAGGAATAGAATTACAGGAGCTAAAATTACTAAAAATATCACTTAAATTAATTAAATTACTAATGAATGAACTTAATTCCCTCGAAAACTAGGACTTAGAAATCTTATGTTACACATTTAACAATGTAACATTTAGTAGATTATAAAATTTCAGAATAGATTTTTGAGTTTTCTGTGCCTCTAAAGATCGCACATTTACCGTGTTGAATTTATGGGAGAGACATGCGCTTCTCACTTCTCGGAATTTTGAGACATTTCTGCTATCGGAGCGATCGAATCACGCGTTGTTAAGAGTTCGTGATGGAATTTCCTCGTGCCGTCAAAGGCTGTAAGGAAAAGTTATCCAAACGTCTTCATTATCTTTGGAAGTAGAAGATCCTCCGATTATACGGGAGAAAAGCAAATTATTATATGATCTTTTATTTTAAATCAGGCGTTAAAAATAAGTAGGGAATTTTTAGGAATAGATTACCCTAGCATTTAATTGAAAATCATCGAATGTAATACAGAGGATGTATTATATAGTTTCGTTAGAAAATGGCATTCCACACTGCTTGATTGGGTTGGTTTCAGTTAATTATTGGCTTTATTTCCCTCAGATTAAGAATGGTTGTTTTAGTGTGCAAAAAGCTTAATTAGTTCTGCAGAAACTATTATCATTTTTCTGTTATTCACTATATATTCTTGGCATTGAATTCAAGAGGAACTTTTTCATTACGCATATTAAAAAAAACAATTTTATTCTCTTCTATAGCTACTTGAGGGGAATTATTGGCGTAAATTTACAATTTTCATTGGTTGTGAAAATTTGAGATAGGACTGATATGTGATGGGACTAATCTTTTGAACGTGGTTGTTAGTTCTTGTTCGGTTACGTCTTCCATACTTAAATGCATATTTTAGTCCTTAATTCTTTATTCCAAAACCATTTCGATGTGCTCAATGCAGAGAATTCCGTGCCTCTTATTTGATATCGATGGAAGTAAATTAAATTACTTAAAACTATGGAGACCAATTAGATATATTTCTTTCAATTAAGTAACAGGTGTTTCTGATGAAGTCTAGTTAAGTTTTTCCATTTCCCAGTTCTATTATTTTTCTATCCAGCGAAGATAGTTCATTCCATCGATTCGTTCCACAGTGTTTATTTTCAAACCATTTTTGGACTTTTTACTCCAACTTCTCCTTCAAACGCACACACTCGCGATGGTCGTCAGACCGGAAAGCGAAAGAATAAGACTCCGAAGGCAATTTGGCAAACGAGAGCCCTTAATTCCAGCTTCCAAGAATTCCTCCTGTAACAGTTAATTTGTGCTTTTTTTTACCCCATTCTCGCTCTTATTTGAAAGAGTTTTTGTTTCGGCAGATTTAGTGCCGATGGGAAGAAAATAAGGGCAAAGTGGAAAAAACCGATTTCTAATTAACCGTTGAGCTTTGGAGAAAAATTAAGCATCCATTATCTCAAAGGTGCCAACTCCGATGATGTAGATATCACTAAGGGTAGTAAAAAAGCTATCTAGTTTAATTTCTATCCAATCGGAAAAGTTCGCCTACGTTTCTTTGCCAGAAGATAAAAACAAAATAAATGAAATGCTTGAAGGAGCAGATATTTATCTAGTTAATGACTTTTGGTGTAATTCATAAAAAACTGAAGCTACTTATTTCTAATGACAGCAAAGATAAATTTCAATTTACTGTTGACAGTTCACAGGATTTCATCGAGCTATGCCCCCTAGGAATTGAGAAACATTAAAGCAATTTTATTGCAGATTAAAGACTTATTGAAAGTTATTTTTATGTACATACATGCGGTTACAGATTCATTTTTCGTCTACAAATTAACATTTTCGTTAAACGATGTTTTCAGCTAATTCCTACAAATAATTTTAATCCTCGCAAATCGGAACCTGTATTTTAGATTCAAATAAATCGCGAGAAATGAGAGTTTACTTTTAATGACGTATTAATTGGTATTTTGATAGAACTATTTTTCGTTTAAGTTAAAATAAAATAAAACAGAGGATTAGCATCGATTTCTCCATCTTAACATCGATCAAATAAAAAGTAATTATTTTACGTTAATATATTTTCCATTTGATTGCTACAAATTCATTTTCGGAGGTATCTGAAAACAGCTCAGCCGTTAAATATCAACATGTTACTTGATCAGAATGAGAGGAATGTTAATAAAGAAAGAAAATGTTTAGTTTCTAGCTTCAGCTATTGTTCTATTTCCCTCTCTTGCGAGCCTTTGGACTCCGTGACAAAATTCTAATCAAGACCGGTGAATATTTCGATATATTTTATTTGCATGGAAGAATAGGAGGAAAAGTCGAAGAAATGATTCGAGGTAGGATTCCCGAAGACATCCCTTTTTAGTTTTAACACAAGTTCCGTAAAATAGGACGGTCTGAAAACAATGAGCATGAGCGGCGGCTGAAACAGCTGTTGATCCGGAGAATTATTTTAAAGGAAGAACGCATTAAGGTGAAAAGAAAGGGATGGCTATTAAGAAGAAGGGGCTGAGGTATGCGAGGAATCGTACCGAAGCGAGGAGGAAAAGGGAATATAAGGGAAAGAGAGGGGGTTGGGATTAGTGGAAGGCAGAGTGCTAAGGTTTGCCGAACAGATTGGTTCCTTTGTATGTCTGGAGAGCGACAATCGGCTGACATCGCCGATAAATTACGGTCGTGGTCTATAGATTTACGCGCTTCTTCTGTTTGTAGACGGAGAGCAAAGTGGGTCTGCGTGTTGGGGCTGGAGGGGGGAAGGGAATGCCGGCAAGAATGCGCAGGGTTCGGATGAAATAGAGGCAGAATATATGGACATATAAAGAAACATTCCCCAAGTTCTTCACGTCAAGGATGGAAGTCGAATATCATTAACCGGAATTAAAAATTTGGAAGACTTTGTTTCATAGTCATGGAGGTCATATAGAACTCCTATGTCGATGTCATCCTCTCCTTTTTGTTGGGAAAGTCATGGAAAGTGGAGGGAATTATAAAAAAAACAAATCTTTATTGAAATTCATTACATGTTCTAACTTTTATCCTTGCCGTGTTCATTTGAACTGAATTTATTTAATGACTTTGATTCATAAAAACATTTTTTTCCAGTTTAGAATAATAATTCGAATTCATTTAGAATGTGTTTGTAATTCTAACGTGTACATATCATACTCTAAATAGCGTACTTAGTTTTCTCGCGGCTTTGGCAAGTCATCATCTTCACGCCTTTTTTTTGGGGCAATGTTGATACTATGCAGTTTTGTAACTATGCGAAAGTAGTTTTGAGTAACACTTTTTTGTAGCTAATTAATACGTTTTCATAGCACAAGATATCAATAGTCTGTGAATGCATATGCTTTAACTCGGTTTAATCTTATGTTTGCGGCGTCCTTTGCATATACCTGCATGCCTGAGGGTTATTATACTCCTGACATGTCTTACAAATTTGAATAATTATATTCTTGTATTTGATTTTTATCAATGCATTTTAATTATAATAACAACATTTCATAGGTTTAATACACATTGTCTTCTAATTTCTTATTGCTCTCCGTAGATGAGTAAATCGCGAGGACTCTGTTATAAGGTAACTCGCATGAACGTAAATGTTGAGAAACCATGACATAAGGAAAGATTTCTCACCTGTCATGTCAGTTAAGTTCTTAAGTTAATGCGTATTAGAGAACGAGTATTGATTTTTATTGATCTTTCTCTTTAAATTCGGCTAAAGAAAAGACGGAGAAGGGGTTGCCTATGGGTGGCCAAACAAATGGCTTTTTAAAAGCTCGACTCGAAATATCATAAGAAGATAAATTCCCTTTCGTGAACAGAAATGCGGGAAAAATTAATGGAAAACATTTTGCGCAAATTCTTGGTATGAGTTTGTGATATAAAAAATCAGAAAAGCATTCTTTCGATCTTCCCGTAAATAACTTAAATAAAGCTACAGCTATTCTTCGAATTGCTTTCAAAAGCCGTTAAAAATGGAACCGGTTTCCTGTTGGTCGCAAGCGTTTCTTATGGTTCGGAAGATTAAATAAATACGGAGCATAATTTGAATATCTAAGAAATGTCACTCTCATAAAGTCGAGCAGGTCAAAAAACAAAAATAAAACTGATGTATATAAATTCATGGTATGGTGAATGCATATTATCATATACGCAACGATTCGCTGCGAATGAATGTACAACTGTTTTTTTCTTATCCTAGAAACATGTTAAATTTCGAGTCTTTCGACATAAAAGGATTAATATAAGAATGGCATTGTGTCAGTGGCGATTGAACTCAGGCATAAATCACTTTTATTAGTGTACCATTAAAATTTGAAAGACTGATCTGAAATAAGATAAAGGAAGCAGAGAGGTATCAAATACTGAATTTTTAAATTCAGAAATGCTTCATCCTGTGAATGTTACTGAATTTTCGGTGTAATTCTATGTTTAATACTCATTATTGTTTATCGATTTTCTTTAATTTCAAGACAGAAAAATAAAGTGTTTGTTGCTTTAGATTCCTCTCCTTTTTAACGTTACGCGTATGAGATTTTTATATAAGAATTTTTCGAGTAAGAGGTTGCAAGAATATCCTTCTCAGTCGCTACGCATATAAATTGAGATGTCATTTTGACGACAACAATTTTGTACGTTACGAAAGACTTATATCGGTGAACCATTTCCTTAACTGCTGCTACAAAGTGAAGTTAATAATTCATGGGCATTGATATTAATATTTTCAGGCTAAAATATATGAGAAAAAATATGAGCGCAACGATATATAAAAATCAAACTAAATTTTTAGATCCTAAATTACGGTTATTCATACATATGAATGAAATTGCAGCACCACACTATAAATCAAATATATTTTAAGGAAGTGGAAAGATAACGAAGTTACTGTTGTATCCGGTGCATGTTCATTTATCTTAAAAACACTTTGGAATAGGACGCTTGTGTAATAGAAATGTTTAGAAATACTTCCACATCAGTAATTATTTCCGGTAATCTTCCTCTGTAATCATTCAATATACTGTATTCATGTAGTAAATAATCTGATTATGCGTCATTATTGA
The DNA here is from genome assembly GCA_000376725.2 of Ladona fulva. Lineage (NCBI taxonomy): Eukaryota > Metazoa > Arthropoda > Insecta > Odonata > Libellulidae > Ladona > Ladona fulva. The sequence continues at coordinate 698,542 of KZ308205.1, read as the reverse complement.
TGCATCAAGTCTTTTAAGCAGTACTGGGGTTATCTAAGTAATTTGTACATATGGAAAGAACGAATATCAAAGATTTAATTATGTATTTAGAAGACTGCTGAGTCGAGAATCTGCAGGTGGAGATTTAAGAATGATTCTATAAGATACCTAGGATTTTCGATGCTTTTGTAGTACAACTGAGTCTATGATGAGGATCGAGTATACCTTTCTTTTTTAAATAATCCTTTTTCTTCAAAGGTATTCAGCGACAGGCAGATTTGATTAGTTTTTTATGCTATTTCGGAACAAAATCTGTTCCTTAATTTCTCATTAGCGAGTAAGTGCCTTCTATTTGCAGCTAGTTCTTTCGATACTGCTTTAAATAAACGAATGCAGCTCCATTTTTTTTGGAAAAAAAGGATTCAGAGTTACAATATAAATGTAACGTGTTCGATCTCTTGTCAAACTTAGTAACTAATTGACTCGGGGTGATGAATATCTTCGATTTTGTAATTGAAACGGAATAGTTTTGTTTTGGAATCAATGTAGTTTTAGGATATTTTAGACGATATTTTGAAAATGTACTACACTTTTTGTTATTGATACTGTTTCACCGTGTGAAAATGTTTGTATTCAATGATCATGGACACTATCAAACGATCCATGGACTAACTGAAATATAGGAGTGCTGTAATTCTTATTGTATTATAGAATTAATCTTGGATGGAATTATATCTCAATGTTAATTGTTAGGCAAATCATTGTCATAAATAACGAAGCGAATGGCAATGCTTACTATTATTCATAAATATATCCGTCTTCCTGTCGGGGCGTCTTCGACGAGCAGAAGTAGGGGAGGGTTACTGATGGAATGGGACAGAATAGGTAAAGGGTTGAGGCAACATGGTCTCGAGCATTCCGCTGCCTTTCGAGGCCGTCCCGTCAGAGGTCTCCACTATCTCAGCATACAAGCGTTTTTACTCGCCTCGATGAGATCCCCATGTGTCTTTGTCCCGCGTGGCGCCCGATTCCTTTCTCGAAACGTGATTTATCCATCCATTTATTTTTCCGTGATTTCAATTAATTTTTCCTCGCTTCGTTTCCTCTCCTCCCGCACGATCTTCGCTTGTCTTTCGCCACGCCCCCTGCTTTATTTTTCATCGCCTCTTAACGTCGCTCTTTTTTTTTGACGATTCGTACATCTACGACGTCGTCTGTCGGCGCAACATGACTTTCATCTCTAGACCCGTGCATTCTCTCTTTTTTACCCCATTCGAACGTTTGGTTTTTTTTCCGAGCATCGCTTCCCGCTATTTCATCCTATCTCGCCCTTCTTTCGTCCCTTTTTTGTGAATCTCCCGAATTTGAAAACTCCTTCAATCTACAGCGGTCTTGAATTAATTCGATTCGTGAAAATTGGATGCGCTAGCGTTGCAGTTTGAAATTTTCGCTCCGTGGAAACGAAAGCCAGCTCCTACTTTTACAAGTTATTGGTAGTGGCATTGAAATTACTGGCCTGGCATGCAACTCATCAGAGAAAAATCTTTTTTAATGAAATAAGTTCGCGTTTGATTATTTTTCAAATTTGGAGGGAAAAAAATACGTAACGAAGGTATTGTCTCTCTCTGAAGAAAGGAGCAGCTAACGAAAAACGTAGCTTATATTCAAACTCATTCGATCATACATATTTTCAATTCTGTATTTCTCTCCCTCAGAGCTTAGTTTCTTATTGACGGAGATCTTGATTTCAATTAAAACGTAAAAAGAGCAATGTTAAATACATCGTATTCCTTTTACAGGGAATATAATTTCTTTATCGTAATTTCATCATTCTCATGATTTTGCGAAATGTTGAGTGGTATATGAGGTCGTCTCAAGCTTCAACAATTGTTTGATAAATTTCCTTCGCTTTGGAAGGTAAATGTCAAAATTTTGTGCAAGAATAAGGGTCAGGATCGCAAATTTACCCATCGAGAAAATCTCTTTAAGCTAAAACCTCAGTACGTATCTCTAATTTCTAACAGTAATGGATATGTTGAAAATTATTTCCAGATAATCACGGTATAGTTTAAGGATAATCTCTTGGTGCATTTTTCACGAGTCCGCTTTTCAGGAAGGACTTCTGCACTGTTTCTTTCATCCATAAATACAACATTTCTATTTCAAAATTTTGCGAGTCTGTCTTCCTCCACAAACGCACCCTTCGTGTACCACTTTACAGATAATCTTGGTCAGTCTATTTTTATGATGTTATATATTCTTGCAAACAAATCTGGAGTGAACAAATGGATCTATGTCTTCCGCCTTTCCTCACGATCTGACAATCGACAAATATTTTCAATTTCATATAACGTATATTTCAAGGCAATTCAACTGCATAGGTTAGCCGATTTCGATATTTCTTTAAACTTAAGTAAATAGTGACTATGAATAAGTATTCCGCATTTGTGGATGTAATTTGTTCCGCGTCAGCATGTAAACATACACTTCCAGTCGTAGCAGTCTTTTCATGCAGTATCATAAAGGTTATTACTCCTTTTTTCGGAATTCTTTGCTATTTCTCCCGCTTATTTCGTATGATTTTTTTCAATGCACCTTTGTTTTTAAAGTACGATAACAAGTCATTACAGACATAACTTTATCTAAGTGGAAAAAAATCCTTGGCACATGTATGTGTAATAAATTCCATGTCAACATTCACTCATTTGTAATGCAAACAGTTTTTCCATACAGTTTCATGTTGGTTTAATTCGTTTTTTGAAACTTCTGCTGGAAATGTCTTCTTCTACAGATTTATAAATGCACATATTTGCTTATTTAGCATAGTCAAATTACTTCAACGTATTTTCTTAACCGACAGAAAATTTTGACGTAGGCCCCGTGAGATATTTAAAAGTCGACTCTTTACGCTGCTCCGCTCTAATTAGAAATTATCTCTTCATTTTTTCCGGCACGTTCGTACGTGTCTTCGTTTCATAAATAGTGCCGACTGGACGCTCTCGTTTCCGACGAGATTTTCACCGTTCCTTGATCAGCAGCATCGGCCGAGTGAAAGAAACAGTCAATTGGCAGCGGAACTAAATTAAAATAAGGATGCCGTCCAATTAATGTAAAAGGGAGGGGGAGAGCGGGCTGTAAAGGTGAACGAAGGGGAAAAGCTCCCGATGAAAGCAGTGGATATAGGCGGGTAATGGCTTCGGAAGAGCATTCCGGGAAATCGGTAGGCAGAATAGAATTCTGTATCGCTCCTTAATGAACTCTTTTCACCGAAACCGGCGACCTTGCTGCGTCTGCCGTCTGAGAAATAAAAAAGACGAACGAAATGGTAAATGAAATCCTTTTCCAAAGTGGAGGACCAACGCCCTCCTTCTACCTTCCATTCCTCTATCATTTTTATCCTTCTCTTCCATCCCCTCTCAGAGTCTCCATTTGCCATCTTTGGAGAAGCCATCTCTTAATGATAATCTGCATTGATCTCCATCGAATCACTATAGGCGTTCGGTTGATATGGTCCTCCATTGTGCCCTGACTCGATCTTAATTTCCTGCCTCATTTGCGTGATTCAACTTCTTCTCACCCTATTTCCGTATCTGCGGATCTTCTCCATCTTCGACATACTCCAACTCTCCCCTCTATCCATCCCTTATCGTTTCTCTTGTCCTTTTTTCAACCTTATCATGGATTGCGTGCTTCCTTACTATTATTGTTAGGCGGTTTTGTCTCTTCTTTTGTCTAAACGCAGTTGCGCCAACAATGTCATAAGAATATTTTTCCAGTAACAATTCTCAAGCAACGACAATGAGCGATTTTTAATCTATAGCTCTTTAAATTACTGTGGGATACAAATGTGAATTCAGACACTTGTAATAAATTAGTTTATACGAGATCGTGAGTGTTTATTCCTTTTTTAAACGTGAGCACTTCCAATGCTCAAAACCGTTAGTACTTTGAAAATTAAATAAAGTTCATTTTTTTTGTTATAATCAATATCTATGTATTAAGGAAGATATTACATGATTGCTTATGAGAATTGCTTAGAATTGCTAGAATATATTATAATAGGTATATATAAATCTCAATTTGATAGAAATTTCATTATAATGGAAGTACAACTACCCTATCAAAGAACTAACTGTCTGATTAAAAGATTTTCTAGTAAAATACGTGTTGTAATGATAAAAAATGTCCTTCCTTGTACGTTTCAAGTTACATTCTGGTATATATTACATGGTTACTTTGAAAATTTGTAGGCAGAACGAAAACGGCATGTTCAAGTTAGTAAGTGACTCAAAAACAGCAATCACCTTTAGTTTAGAGTTGAGTACTACACTTCCATTTTTAAAGCTGATAAATTAGTTTCACAACTCTAGACCGATGTTTAAAATATTTTTATTAATAATAATGATTATGTAAAAATTATAATGTATGATTTGAAACGTTTTAATGTTAATGGGTTACCGTAACGCTGCAGTATGCTAAAGTGCATTATTTTTTATGTAAAATTATGAAAAAAGGAATGACCTTTTGCGTTAAAATATTCTCCTTTGATCTTTTTAGACTTTTAACATGCGAAAAAGTATCTCTTCAAATTATACAAATATTCAAATGTCATATTCTTCCTACCAAACTTACCCGTTCTAAAGTAGACGAGACAATGAATATAAATATTCACCTCGGGATCTCAGCGGAGTGAATGAATGGAATACAAAAATGTGAATTGTGTGATTTACGTGAAAATTACTCCCAGTATGTGTATGTATGTGCTTGAATATGCACAATCGCATTAGATCAAATATAACTTTCAGACAATACCTCCGATATTTATTCGAGCGGGACGCAAACGATGAATAGATATTAAGTAGATGAACTATGTTATTAACGCCAAACTCAAGATTTCTTCTGAGGATTTTTAAAATAGAGAAAATGTACCGATAGTGATTCCCTCTAAACATACGAAGACTGCCCCCTCTACTGACTTGTAACTGAAACTCAAATTCTAAAACTATGATTACCACTATGATAAGAATTTTTTTTCAATTTCTTTACTTCGCAAATAGAAATTCATTACCACTCTGACATTTATTTCTTGTTTTCCTCCCTTTAACCGCATTTCAGTTATCCTCGTCTACTTTCTTATTATCGGATCCAATTACCGCTCCATACAATCCAATTCGGGCGGGAGACATCGAATAATGCACACGTTCGTTAACCCGTGACAATCTGTACCACTTGCTTCTCGAATCCGTTTTATTTAGCTAATGATCCATGGATTAGTGGTTTCTGTGAGTAACATTTCTCTATTTAAGCAATTTATGAGGAAAGTTCCCTTTTATAAGAAATTTCATTTCCTGCAATCGCTGAAGGAAAGAGAATTGGTGATTTCGGAAAATAATTTTTCGGATAATGGTTCGGCAACATTGGGACATGGAGCTAATGGGGGCGTTGAAATTGGAAATGAAGAAAAGCAGGCTGACGCAAGCTCTCGATTAATGTTTTATAACGACTTTCTGTTTATCTTTTGATTGCTTCTTTCTAATGAGACCAACGATAAGGATTTGAAATGATTGCTTCAGTACTGGAATATTCAGCATTGGTCCCATTACTACAGTTTAAATTGCTTTCAAAAATTGCTTTTCCTGAAATTCCAATTCGGAGTCACGATTATTAAAGATTGAGAAAAAGCTTCGGGGAAATGTCTCGTTCTTGTTCGATGTACAATTTCTTTAATGGATAATATTTTTGGAACGTATCAAAACTGTTATATTTAATCGCGTTTTGTAAATCGACGAAGCAAAGAAGAATTTATACGTTAATACGTTAGTTATACGCTAGGGTAAGGTCTTAGTGCATGGCTTATGTTGAGCCAATGTAACGTAAGAGTTATTTATAGACTTATTTTTTATTTGCAGTTAATTTGTAAAGGAGAATTTGTGGAGGCATTCTTGATAAAACAAACGTTTACGTTTGTACCAAGAATAAGCCCGGTGGCCGTTCCTTAGGAGTATTAGGGAGTCATTTGAATAATAGGATTGTCGGAATAACATATCTTAAATGCGTAACTCATAGACATAGCCAACTTTAATACTGATAGTTCAAGCTATTTTACTCATAAATATAGTTAGAAAAGGCGTTACTTTTACACATCAGAGGTATTTTTTGCAGCACTATAGTTATCGAAATCCAATTTCACACCCCAGTTACATTTACTATGAGATATTTTTCATACCTAAACTCACAACCTCTCCATTGGAAGCTGAATGTTTCTTTGAGCACACTCATGTCACATGGATAATATCATTCTTTGCATCGGGTGCAGCTTGTGATCTGGGAATATGAAAGATTTGAAATTCCAGAAAATAAGTCCCCTTCCCGATTACTACCTTCAAGAAGCTGCGAGACCCTTTCTTCTCTTATTTGTCCTTACATTTTTCCAACGAATTTTCCAGAACCAACCCCTGCGTGACTACACCCTGAGGACAGTCAAGCGGATGAGCCACGAGTAATGGCGGGAAGAGGGTGAACAGATTCTCTGAGGGAACCCTTACCTGAGAGGAAAGATTATGAGATGGCCCCCCTTGCGTTTATGGAATGACTATGGCTTATGATTTTGCTCTTGCATGAACGCTCATCATCAAGTAACTCGTATCCTTGGCTATCCTCGCTGTTTTTAATTCGATTAGACAGTGCAGCCGATCTTAAAGGAAAAAGAGCAGTCTTCATCATATTTCTAATTTTGCTCGTTATTTTTTCATTTCTTGGTATTCCTCGTAAAGTGCCTATATCTCGATATGGGCTCGCAAATTTTAAATATTTAAAATAGGTCACGGGATACATGCAAATATGCTTGGAAGATAAATGAAAAGCATTTGACCATCCTAAGGAACGTAGAACATTTCTTCATAGGCAACTTCAACTACCTAGTCTAGGCAATGCTATAACGAATTACTTCATTTGTGTTAATATATGGAACAAATCATGTGAAATTTTACGAATGATTCACCTTAAATTTGTATAATAAGTGGGAACCAGCTTATTTATATTTACAGAAGATAATTTCTAATATGTGGCTTAATTTATATTCATGGGCATTTGAGGTTTACGGTTACTTGTCTCGGAAAGTTGATATTGATTTACAAAATTGCTCGTACACTATTATCGAAGAATGCAACACACTCCAAATTACATACGAGGCATGCATGGCATTCATAGATAGCTTTCCGAAGAAAGGAGCTGAGTTCGACAGGAAGAAACTCTAAGGTTACTACATATTTGTTACTAGAAATAGATTAGCGGATTGTAGTAGCATTACTGTGTGTATAGATTGCGTTAACTTTGTAAACGTGGATTTTGCTGACAGTATTCTGTAGTGTAACAGCCTGGTATATAAATCCTCCATCCTACTTCCTTGTTACTCGCTCAAAACCAAATCCGAGTACATCTGTTCCACAGATCTTACGATAAATAACACGTGCAATCTCTTCTTTCTGCATCTCCTTTCATTCTATTACATTAGCCCACGCGTCCACGTTTCACGACGCACGTTCACATCAAAACGATTTTAATTTACCTCCCTAATCAAAATAAACTTCCGGGAACTCATAGAAATGTATCTCGTTTTCATCTCTAACGTTATTTCCTCATATTTGTTGAATTCTCGCACGCATCCTCGGCCTCCGCTTCTTTATTCCGCCGAGGAGGTTTTTCGAGTTATTAAAAATGATAATCCGCCAGAAATTAGCGACAAAAAAACAACGCCGTCCACCCCTTCCTTTCCAAATCTTTCCTGTTTAATAAACCTCGGCCAGAATTAACTCTGCTTACTGAATGCATTTCTAAGAAAAATCCTCTCATTTGCATTTCTAATGGCCCCGCCGTTAATATTCAAGTGGTCAACCCCCGAAAACTTTTTCTACTCTTTTTCCCTTGACCCTCCCTTCTTCCGATGTTCTCATTGGTGCTCTTAGGTCAGCTCCGGTCGGCCATCTCCTCCGCACTTTTTAACCCCTTCCCCTTCACCTCTCATTCCCCCTTCCACTTCACCCCCTCCCTATCCCTTTACTTGTATCCCATCCCGGAACTTCCGTCCTCTTGTTTGGACGAAGGCTCGGGTAGTGTGGGGGTCTAAAGTGAACGCTGGAAATGATAATAACAATAATGGCTATAATAAAAGCGCTAATTTGGCTTCCTGCTTCGCGGCCGTGCCATCTCACCGTTCGGTCCTCAGAATGGAAACCCATACTCGTTCATTAATTTTTCAAACGACTCTGCCCATATCTGTATCTCCTCGCCTTAACAGCTTGCCTTTCTCCCGCCGCACGTCTCCTCCTACATTAATAATCGTTTAGCATTCATGCTTCGCGTTTTGGGCAAAAAATGTGTATAAGCAGATGCTCATGCCTATCGCGTATCCGTTTTAATATTTCCGGTAATGAGGAAATTTAATCAGCTGTCACTGATAAATTTTCATCAGGCGGAAGGCAAAAACATGCTCCCGAATTTCTCTTGTCTCCCATCGTTTGGACGTAATTAATACACTCTTGGCTGCAAATAATTCATCGATCTCCTCTTAGTTTTATAATATTCCAGTGATATTCCATCTTTTAATTGCAATCGCTTTGAAATTTTAAACACCGTCTTCGTTTCATTTGATACACGTAGTGGTGTACGTAGGGTTTACTTTTACAAAATTGTATTGTAGATTCACTTTTTATTTATATAGTTTTCTGTAACTGACATCCACGTTGGGCAATCCCGATCTCTTTTTCATTCACAGTATCTTCCAAAATCAATATCAGAGCTTAATTTAGGTATGCAAAATTCTAATGAAATATCACACCGTAACACGTTGCGTTTCTGTGTTTTGAACATGAACCGAAGATGTTTGAGCAATAAATGTGACTTTTTAGAATCGATTAGGTCCGAATAATATCTAAAATGTCGTTTTTATTCCATTACGGTTGAATTTAATGACATTCAACTCTATGTTGCTATTCACCTTTGGATTTTGAATAATTCCCGATAATGTAGCTTCATGTTGAACTAAGAGGTGAACGGAATATCACGGTGGGAATTCAAAATATTCTTGCAACACAGTTATGTTCTGATCTGCGTAGGTAATAAAATTATATAGGCGTACTTATTTTATACCTGGAGATAATAGATTGTTATCTTTGGAGATCTCAACCTTCTTTAATGTATTGTAATAATTTCATCATTTATAGTAATGATTAAGCGATTTAAAATTTAGCGATATAAAATTTAATGACTTTCGTGGTTTAAGGAATGAAAAGGAATGTTTCAAAAAGACTTATGAAGAAGGATAAATAAATGAATCATGCAGTAATAGAAACTTTTATTTGGAACAAATGATTGCAAACTGAAGAGTTGAATGACTTATAGTGCCGAAAGAGAATAGCTAATTTTTATTTATCTGCAAAAAGACGGAAAATTTTTGATAATTTTGCTGAATGGCATTAAGGATAAGATAGTCTTCTAAATATGACAAGTAAACATTAAATGAAGAAATATAAAAGTAAATATAAGAATCGTCTCATGCACATATTCGTTATAAATTATGTTTTTAAGAAGCTGAAGAAATATAGGATGATATACACAGATAAGTATTTTGTAATGAAATCAAGAAGTCACATTGTCTTATTTCCTCTTAAAATAGATGAATAGGTGTTCATTTAAGTATATACTAGCTATTCATTGTTAAAAAGTAAAAAAAAATGAATCGAAGCAGTGAGCTAAGAAGAAAGCAGAAAACATTAGTGGTCAACAAAACAGTAAACTCCAGTTTTGTTTATTCAAACTCTAACATTCGTCCTTACCTTAAAGATTCCGCGAATATTCAAATTTCTAATTTCTTGCAAACAACTTCCAATCATATAAAGACCTCTGATATGAACTTTCGATTTCTCAATCCACTAAATACTTTCCTTCTCTTGCCCTGTGTTCCTCAAATTTTTCTCTTTCATTTTCTGAACAATTTCTTCAGTTCTTATCTCCATTTTTCCTTCACTTCTCTCAATTTCCCTATCTTCGTCCCCTTTTCTCCTCCTCCCTCTAATACGCACGTATGGTCCTTCCTTCTCCATCCTCCATTTCCGAGGTCGACTGTCTGAGACACACGGCAGACGCGTTCTCTCTTTCTCTCGTTGGCCACGCCCTCCTCCCACTACCCCTCCTCCTCCTCCCAATCCCCCCTTCTCCTCTCACTTCTTTTCCCTCACCCTTTTCCCTCTTCAATTTTAACCCCTATCTTCATCTGCAACAACGCAATTCTGCCCTTTACCATTTCACGCTGAATAGATATCTTTCCTATCGTCTCTCTTTCCCTCCATATAAGCCACCATTTTGTTTATTTGCCTATTTAAGAGATTTCCCACATCATAGATCTCATCATGCTAGCCCGTACCAGTGGAGTATTAAAGATTAACAGTTATTCTTCCTTCAGCAAATTAGCTAATGCTGAACTGGTTCAAGTAACCGGTCCCTTTGAACGTATGTTCTTTGAGATAAGAATCATGAAAAGACTTTTAAGTTGAATTAGAATTAACCAACGGCTAAAATAGTGATGGGATGAAGTTTATTTAATGTGGATGAATTTCCCGTAGTGTTATCACTGATCAAGTTTCTGATTCCATTGTCTTAAAGAGCAGAGATGCTCGTGGTTTTTCGTAAGTCAACATGAAATCCTCAGTAGCATAAAATCGGCTGAATCTGTTAGGGTTCGCATGATACATTATGACCTTAAGCGCTTACTTAAAATGACTTTTTACCTATTCGAACCAACGCGAGTGACTGCGGTTTAAAATTAGAGGCTAATGAGTGGTTCGGTTGATCTATTTCGTCGGAATCGACCATTCTTGTCCAGGGAAGAGTGGAAAGAATTTTCAAACAAATTTTAATCTCCAACCACATCAAAATTTTATAAATATAACAATAATGCATAATTTTCAGTCCATGCACAAATTTACAAGCAACACCTTTATGAAAAAATTACTAATTTTAAATGCATGAAGTTTAGGCATCCCAGAAGGAATCATTAAATATTAATCGCCATTACTTGGATGTTCATTTTTTAAAGTGTACAAAAATTATGGGAAATGAAAAAAGAATAACATTCATAAGAATCGCATTGTGAAAATAGTTTAAATTGAATGAAAATACAATGTTTACTTTAAATCAACTTCAATAAAATTGCAAATTTATTTAAATAAACCGAATAAATTCCTTTTCATTAAGTATGAAATATCTGTATTTAATAGGGAAAACAATTTAGGAGTCACTTAGTGCTATACTAGTATCAAATATCTCAGATATATTAACATTGTTTTTTGGCATTTGATAGCAGAAAATTCTTCTAAAATCGAAAAAAAAACAAACGGCTAATTAATATGACCACCATAATTATGAACAATCATATATATATATATAATTATAACAAATTTAAACTATCAGAATTTCAATTTTGCATATCGTTGAAAGAATGGCTCCTTTATGAGTCACGCAACATTGCCCTAATAGCTTCATTTTGACTAACTTTTAAGAGCTGAATACTACAAAGTTAGGCTCCATCCCAACACACGGAGCCAAATGTATTTATTTGAGTTAAAAATCCATGACAATTACTCTAAATATCTTCTGTTAAGAATGGACTTAATTTTTATATTCTTCTATCGATTTTCATCATGAAGCCAAACCACTGGTCATGCGGTTATTATTAAAATTTATGGAAGATGACTATATACGGTGAAAGTCAGCGCGAGGAAAGCCGTATTCCAAATAGTTTGGTCAGTATCATACTAGAGATATTCGTTTTAGAACCTTAACGATTTTCGAACCAAGAATTCCGGATTAGGTTCACCATGAAAGTTATTAGACAAAACTACGTTTCACATTCCTCAATAGGCACGGGAAATATATAGTGATAAGTATTATTTTAGTCACAATATATAAAACTACTTTTTTGATACTCGTATGAAGTTACCTGAAACGATCAATATAAAATGAGCTAGTCGGTAGTTTGATCGAAGAAAATTCTTCAGACTTATGATAACATTTTGATATAGGCAATTAGCTCTTCTGATTTGGTATTGCCTGATCCAAAGGAATATTTTTGATAACCATTTCTTTCTTGGGTGGCGGTTTTTGATAACCATGATATGTTCATTAGAACTTATTTTCTTCCGAATCACAATTACTGTATTCCCTTCATAGAAGGTTTCTTTCATGAACGTTGTACTCCGAACTCGAAGAGATACACGTCTCCAAAAGATGACGGAAAATCAAATTTCCTCGCACATCCGTAAGATTCTTTCGATTCCTGCATTCCATAAGTATGGCTGAGGAAATAAATGGATTTAGTAGATGAAGAGTTGCACTCGCCTCTCCTCCAATTCTCTCCATCCACTTCTCTTACTCTCCCTTCGCATTTAATAATTTACCACCCCCACTAGCGGTGGAAACTCACTCCCCGGCTGACTCTCTTCTGATAAATAGATTGGACCAACATCTCCTCCATTCATTTTTGCTCACCTCTTTATCCTTCCAGCGACCCCACTGCCAGCCTTCCTTTTTTCCTCCACTCCCTCTCAACGAATCTGTTATTCTATTCAGACCCCTTGCGCGCACGCATCTCTCTTATTTATTTTTCTGCATTTTGTCCCGTCTTCCGCTGGGTCCGAAAAAACCCTTCTCCTTCCCTTACCTTGGCCGCGAACCCACCTCTCGAATCTCACCCTTCGTTGGGAAGGAAAAAAAAGTCTTTCTGTTTTATACGTTTCACCTCGTTTTGTTTTTTATCTTCCCGGTGCTATATGCACATAATCTTTTGGATCTACACCGTCTCCTCCTCTCCAGCTTCCCGCTCTCCGGCACTCTTTTGTTTTTTCTCGGTCTTCTTGTTATTCATCCCGTCGTTCTCTCCCATCCCTCTCCCTTTGCCACTCTTTCTTCCCTCTTTCCCCCGAACCCAATTCCGTATTTCATACGTGCAATCTCAAATCGGCCCATGAAGACCTCTCCGTCCTACGGATACAAATTACCAGTGCGCCAACACCGACCGTTTCAGACCCTTTTTCTAGCTTTTTGTGCGTCGAAAAAGTGAGTAAGTTAGGAGAGTATAGGGTCCTTTAACTAAAAGGATCGCTCTCTAAGAGTCAAACTGTGGAGAAACTGTAATAATTGAATGATTATCTTCAAAAACTTAGGCCGAATTTTACTGGATAGGGTATGTGGAAGTTATATAACACAGATAGGGAAAGGTTTGGACGTTTTAGGTGAGTGATCCAGTGATCTTGTAAATGATGCGGTGTCGCGGATTTAGAAAATTGATAAATTAGTGGATGAAATCGAATGTTAATGGCGATACTAAAGGCCAGGATAAATATCTTGAGAAAGTAGAGAAACATGTAAAAATAATACATTTCGATATCTCCGGAGCCTTGAAGAATAAGGTTGGATAAAATTCTAAGGCAGTACTTCCCTATGCTCCACGTAATTCTCACCTTATCGAATCCTACACATACACCCTACAAATTGTCTCTCTGCAAGGTGGAGAAAGTTCAATAAGTTGTCTGATTTGTTGCTATAGTGCATCGGAAAAATTGATCTTTGAAGTGGCTTCTTGTATCATCCGTTATTCTAATTTTTCCTGTAGGATATGATTGGTATATGCAACCGAGTGGACGCATAATATCTGCTACGTCTTTAAGAGCGTATTTCATCTGTATTTATCAACCAAGTGCATTCTAATATTTACTTTCCTTTTTCCTAAAGATTCCCGTCATGGAGCATCATGGTTGCGCTCTCCGTTTTTTTGTAGCAATTCTTAACATTCGTTGTAACTAGTAATTAGCAATAGGCTAAATATCAAGAGTTTTTATAGTATTACTTTTAATTCAAACTCAAAATATGAAATCTACAAGGGCGGGATAAAATATTTTTATGTCAGTTATAAACCACTATTAAATTACATATTATTTCGAAAAGCAAGGAATTAAAGAATGTAAAATTGGAAGAAAAATGGTGCTCTTGATAATAAATGGCGGGTCAAATATTTCTTACCAAGTTAGTTGTATAGGATGTTGTTTCATTATACAGCTAAAAATGTATAACGTAGACTTAAAATA